>JBBPCW010260676.1:0-12724 GCA_037974425.1 Phenacogrammus interruptus
GTGTGTGTGTGTGTGTGTGTGTGTGTGTGTGTGTGTGTGTGTGTGTGTGTGTGTGTGTGTGTGTGTGTGTATCTTTTGCTGTAGAGAAGCAATCGATGCTGTGTTTGTGATGGCCCTGTAAGAGTACAGGTAGAGCACGGTCAGTGGCCTCTGCTGTCTAATCTGCTCACACACAGTGAGACCTGTGACTTCACCTCTATGTGTCTGTGTTTGTGTGAGGAGGGGTCACTACAGATTCAGACTAAGGGTCAACTAATTATCTGTCTGGCTGATAATCAGAGACAGTATTCATTGGTTATCTTTTTCCTTTCTTTTTTTGCATTTCGAACTGCATTTCATACTTTTCATGTGAATAATTGAATTTAACCTTTAATGCAACCACAGGTAAGACACTCAATTCCCCACCACAGCTACTGGATTGTTTGAAATAAGTTTATTACTATTATTATTATTATTATTATTATTATTATTATTATTATTAGTATTAGTATTAGTATTAGTATTAGTATTTTCAGTTTCCCTGTATCAAATATGTGTAATCATATAATTACAATTTGTAACAGCAAATTAAATTTTATACACATGAAATTTAAAACTACAAACATGTGAGGTCCTGCTGTGGGTTTCCTCTCTTTCTATCAGGTACACTAAAGTGTTTTGAGTGCTAATAGTTCTACCTTGATGAGTGTCCTGTCTGCTGGACGTCACTTTAAAATGAAGTGTGTATACCCTGTTTATTATTCAACACTGTTATTGCTAACACAGCAAGTGAGTACTGAAGTTGGAATATTTTTAAATTATTATTAGTTACATTTACATTTAAGTAATTTTCATTAAAAAGCATGTTCCAGTAATGTTTGTTTTGTGTCACAATGTGCATTTTCACGGTATAAATTTCACATTTATGGCAAGTGAATATCATTGCCATGTTTTGATCATCGGGCCTTGTTGTCAGTGTCAGTTTTGGACAAGACAAGTCTGTGTTGGTTTACATGTGTTACAAATACAGTATGGCAATGCTGGGTGGCAGAAGAAAATAATGATTCATTTGACATTCGGTAAAGCCAGCTCAGTGCTTGGCAGGAGCCTGGACACAATTAAAACAGTGGTAAAGAGCGGCTCATTGAACAAACGAGACGCTCCTGGTTGGGCAGAGGAGCAGCAGTGGCAGAACTGAGTGGTTCAGGAGGTCATTTGTCCCCATGGCAATAAGACTCTTTAAGGCTCTTTGACTCTTTTTGTTATCCTATTTTTTGTTATTTTATCTATTTTTAGGATTATATCTATTTTAATTGTTTTATTTATGAATGAGCTACTGGATATCTGAATTTCCCCTTGGAGATAAATAAAGATTCTGTCTGTCTGTCTGTCTGTCTGTCTGTCTGTCTGTCTATTCAATTGACAAATCAGACTAGAGCTGGGAGACATGAACTTGCTGGCCTGGGCTGGTGATTGGTGCTGGTAGTCTGCTAACTTTGCATGCAATTATGCTTGAGCATGGTCTCTATAGCTGGTTTAAATGTGTCTTTTTATGATACATGCAGTTGTTCAGTGTTCTCAGAACAGCATGAATGTGACATTTTAACAGTAACGAGAGCATCATCATATTGATGCATCGAAAACAATATGTAGTTATTTAGGGTTAAGTGCAGTGAAGTTAATCTCATAGCTGCTTTAAATTGCCTTAAAATGCAGCTTGACAACAGGCAGCACTTATTACATACATTTAGTTGTATAGATCAATTTAGAAAAAAACAAATGGAAATTAAAAAAATAACCTAATGCTGTGACACACATTTTAAATTTAAAGTAGGTTTGCAGTGACGGCAACAGCAAAAAACATCACCAACACAGTTTATTACTCACATCACAGCTGTGATTTGTCATCTTTTAAAAGAACATAATATTAAAGCATTGAATTGTCACCAGTAGTTGCAACAAGGCTGCCATTTTAATGGACACAGGGAATCCACGACTTGCTGGAAAATAGTAAATAGGAACTTTAGCTTAACTATGAGGTACTGCCACATGTGGAACTCAGAACTGGAAAAACAACTTGAAACTAAGAACATTTTTTTTTCATGAGGAATCAATAATATTTAGTATAACTTTGTTATTTTTTTCTGTTGTATTGAGCCACTTTCAGAATCATGTAACTATTTGCAGTTATTGCATTTGGTTGGCATTACATTCTCTGCTTGGTTCCATTCGAGCTTTGAATAAGCCCTGTCTGTTTTTCCGTGACGTGCTTACAGGTGATTGCAAAAGTTTGCGTACCCTTGATCAGTTTACCTGTTATATTGACCTACAGAAAGCATACTTAATCTAATACTGCTCGTTTAAACATAAAACATATCACAGGCCACGTTTAATATTTTTGTATTCAACATTTTAAAGTAAATAAGCAGTAAAAGTACATTTAAATGTAGAGAAGAGTGTTTTCTCAATAGGATGCATACTTTTCCCTTTAAAAGCCAGGGTTTAGTCCAGGGTAATACAAACTTTCACTCTTGGTCCGCATGCAGAATGGGTCACATATGAGCTCATTTTAATTTGTGGGTTTGGTTTATTTGTTGTTTGTTTGTTGTTTTATGATCTTTTGATTTTGTTCTGAACCCCCCACCCCCCCTCATCGACCCACCACTGCTCTGTGTTCTGGGACCTCATCACTTACAAATGAAGCCCCGCCTATTATGGATTTGTGGTCTTGGTCAGAGTATAATATAGTACAGAAACGATGTGGACACCATGTGGAGTATGGTCTCTATCATTGGTGGGGTCCACCTGACATTCATGTGGATGGAGAGGTGGTATTATTTTTTGAACAGTACATTACAAATTTCAGCGATGGTGGTGGTGGTGGTGGTGGTGGCCTAGCTTGCCTTCTGACCCAGAGGTCATGGGTTCGAACTCTACCTTGAGCATATCACCACTGGGTTCCTGAGCACAACCCTTAACCCCAAGTTGCATCAGGGAGACTGTGCCCTGTAGTTAAGTAATGGAAGTCCCTTTGGATAAAAGTGTCGGGTAAATGTAATTATCAGATTTGAGTGAAATGCCCATAACTTGTAGCACAAGTTTTTTTTTTTAACTTCATTAATGTTGACTTAAATATCACCTGATATTGTGATATTAATACATATTTGGAAAATATTGTGATACAGATTTTTTTTTTATCATTACCATCCGGTATTTCCTTGGTGTAAGGAATGACACCATTCCACCTCCCCGAATGGTGCTCACACATGCAAATCATTGCTATGAATTGTTAAAGGTCCCCATAAATTGGTCAGGAGCATTAAACGTGTCAAACTCTGAAATGTGTCTCCATACTTCAGCTATTCTTCATCCCCAATTTTTTAAAAGTCCCGGGTAGCCTCCGGCTCTTCATTAGATATTTTTGAATTGCTCTTCACAAGACCATATATCATTGCAAATGTTGTGCTCATTACAGAACAGTACAGGACAAATGGATTTTCTTAAGTATTCCCATGCAGCTCAACCTTGTCTGTAAAGTAATATTCATTTCTTTAAGATTTAAAACAAAGATAGTATCTTACTAAGGATTACAAGCAAAGAACAGACAAAAAACAAAAAGAAAATCAGCACAAAACATATATAATATAATATAAAAAAAATATATGATATAATAAACGTATAATATCACAATTAGACCTCTAAAAGTCAAAAATATAAAAATAAGCTTCAACCTTACAAGTTTTAAGGAAAGTATGCCTCTGACCTTGATAGGGAGACTGTCCTGAAGACTTGCAGCCAAGAATGAGTGAGCCCAGTCATCCTTTAACTTAAATGAGGGCCTCAGTATCAGTATTAACAATGGAATGAAGTGCAGTAAAAAAAAAAAGTGCTGCACTGAATTTTCTTGATCTCAGATGTGAAGGTCATTTCTGTTTGAATGAAATGCGGACATCACCTAGAATCGTTGCACAATTATTGTTATTTATTGTGTTGATTGTGTATCAAGTTGTGTATCAAGTAGACCTCTATGTGATGTGCCTTTTTGATGGCGGAGAGGCATTAAAATGTAAGCTCATCATTCAAACAGCTTAACACAGCATGCACAGGAATTAAAATGGTTTTCAATGCGCTAATTGGATATGCTGACCGCCAGGCTTAAACCTGTCAGCAACTGTTTTGTTTCTGACTCACGGCAGCATCGCAAAAACACTAACAGCAGTTGTATTATCTCAATAGGAAAATGTACCTCAAATTACAGTGTCAACTGAAAGTCTTTATTTGGGTGGTTACTTTAAGTCACCACTTAAAGGGTACTTAAGGGGTAATTCCACCAAAATTTCTATTGTTATTGTAAATTAACTCCTTTAGACTGTTGAGACTTTAGACTGAAACACACTGAAATGTAGACATTTTAATTACCATCCTAAACATCCAGTGATGTTTCAGTACTATTCATTTCATTTTCAGAATTCAGTACTATTAATATCCTGTATGTACAGTCATTTGAAGACGTTTCAACACTCCTGGTCCAATAACATGTTCTAAATGTTAGTAAAAATAAGTGACCAACTTGCAGTTATTGAGGACATACTCCATATTACATATTGGTACATTAGTGCATATTTTCTACAAGCTGAGTTTAACCTATTGAGGAAAACAAAATAATATATTTTTTTACGTTTATCACGCGCTCTTATTCAGATCAAATTTAAACGTGTTACAGATGTAGGTTAATGTAGAATTAGGAGTCGTGCCCAGGGATTTTATTGGTGCAGTGTAGTGTATTTCCCAGATGGATAATTGAACCAGTATGAAGGACATTATCCAATATGGTAATTTTAGAAAATAAGCATTTTGCATTAAACTGAGCAGAAGTGTGTTATCTATAGAGAAAAGGAGGAAAGTGTAAATTCTGAATGAAAAAAAAAGGATTCTGCAAAAGAATCTAATCACTAGTTGAGAACGATTTAGCATTAGCTCATTTAAAGAGGTTGCTACTGTTGTTGGTGCAAGAAGACTTGTTATCTTCGACATAAGCTGCAATCGAAACTTGCTAAGACTTTGACAAATGTAATATATAATTAAGAATGCAATGCTTGTGACGTCTTTGAATTGGAATTATAAACGATGAATTGCTCATCCCATTGTTTCACTATATACAAGAAAGTATATATTTGAGGCAATTTATCACAATAATGATATTACCATCATTGCACACCCCTACAATTCATATGTTGTAGAATCAGGGTTTTATCTGCAATAGCCGCTTCAAGATGAAACATATTTAATACACAGTTATGTTTTTGCTCAGAAACCATAAAGAGGTCAAGATGAAACATTTGGGATCATTCTTGTTCACTGACTGACATTTTCTTACACTGGATCAAGGGTGCTGCTCAACTGGTACCCTTTTAAAAGGCTTACCTCTGCTCTTCTTTAATCTGGGGTGTAGATTAGATTAAAATAGAATGAACAAGCAGATAGATATTCAGTTCTGTTTGCATCATTTTTGATTGGGGACTTTTTCTGTCACATTACAGCTTAAAAACTGGGCTTTTTTTTTTTTTTTAAAGGCTGAACATTTGTTATATTTTTTGTTGTGTATGGATGCTTCTCTGTGAGTGTATTGACCTTGTCACACTGCTCCCATTACTCATCTCAAGACCAGGAACCCGGAGGATGATTTAGATCACTGCAGAGGTTTCGTGCAGATGAACCACAGCTGTGTGGCAGCTCAAGCTTTAGCGCAGGGTGCAGGGGGACGCGTCCCACCGCTGACGGCATGTGTTGCTTAGTGAGTCAAGATGGTGTTTCCCCCGAAAGCTCTGTATCTTTTTGTAAACCCCCCACTGAACGGCATTTTGTTGACTGTAACAGGTGCATTCATTTGCGTTTATGTTCAGTGGTTAACGTCATTACTGATGGCGGTTGATGTCGAAGAACCATTTGTCATAATCCACCCTGCTTTGGCTGGTGAATGCTTTTTTCTCCAATTCCACAGGAATCCTTATGTTTAAACTAAACCTCTACTGTGAGAGGCCTTTACAGGCATGACATTGAACCTGACCCGTATCTGTAAACCTGGTCAATTTAGAGGCTAGAAGGGTCAGAAGTGTTTAATGCCTCAAAGAAAGGTATTACATGAAGTGGCAACACATTCCTTTATGCCTGAGAGAGTATTTTCTGATAGTTTTGAAGCAAACACTGCCAATTCTGTCTCATGTCTCTGTGATGTAACATCATTGAGTGCCATGATACCCATCCAGAGCAAATACAATTTTAGGGATTTCATGATGCGCTTCAATGCATACTTTCATGTCAGATTGGTACCTGCACGTTTTGCATGATTTCATGGTAAAGGAATCTTGAAAGACTTTACATCTCAATAATTATTTATGCAGAAATTTGAAAAATAAAAACGGTGGAAATCCCTTTTAAAAGCTTTGCTACTTGTAACCAACTAACTATTCACAGTCACAGTAACAGTCACATAAAACTGATTAAATTTATGCTAAAGTACATACATAGCTCCTGAATAAAATTAGAGACCATTGCAAAAATGTTCAGTTTCTCTTTTATCTTTTATAGGTGCTGTATTGAACTGAACAGCTTTGCCTTAGTTTTTATGAACTGCTGACAATATTTCTCCTCATTTCCAAATACAAATATTCTTCTTTAAAGCATATTTTTAAAGGAAATGACAAAACATAAAAATAAGAGAAATGATGCAGTGGTTACAGTACTTGAATAATTCAAAGAAAACACTTGTTCACTCTTAAACACCTTTGATGTACTTCTAGCAGTGTTTTACCATCCAACCGGTCTCATTGCGAGAGGAGAGTGTCGATTACAGCAGTGCTTTTATACTCTTCCTCATTTAATAAGATGTGATTCAGGTGATCAGTAATCAGTACCTCATAAAGCAGAATGAGGTGCTTGTGTAGGTATTTAACAGACACTGGCATGGAATGATTGTCATACATAGAGATGCTGATTTCAAAATACATTGTAGTGGTTATTTTTTCCAGAGCTGTATATTTATATATAACCACATAATATATATAGCCAGAACTGTACAATATGTGAAACACAAGCTACTGATCTTGTTTGCTAGTTAAATAAGCAAATGTGTTCCATATGACTTAAATCTTGTTCCTTTAGTGTAACTGTCAAGGTACATAGAAATTATGTTTGACACAACATGCAGTTCCACTGTGTAAAAGCCAGCATAAGAACTTGAAATTATTGCTAACAAAGCATGTTATAATTATGCAGCATATTGATTAGTTCTCACTCTCAGCTCATTAAGCAGAGATACTCTGTGGACAGAGCAGATTCTAAACTTTCAATCTATATCACATTTACGCCTGTAAGCAGAAATGAGATATTTTATTACTTTTTAAATCTGATGAAAAGTTTTTTGTTCTAACTATAGTTTTTTTTTGTTTGGAAAGAAGTTCCTTCCTTTACTTCGAGACACTTTTTAGTCCGTACTTGACATTGAAAGGAATGGAAAAGAATTCCACATGCCCAAACCTGTTTACACAGAATGTAAATCAAATGCAGAGGTACTTCATTATGTAACTATATGGTTGTGCAATTGTGCAATTTACTTTAAATAGCACTGAAAAATGACAGTAACTGCAGCTCCTAAAAATTAACCCACTGTAGTCAACTTGATGTTAACGTGCCTCAGTTTAAAGCCTGAGATTAAAGCGAAGCCCTCTTACCTCAAAACTTAATTTCCCACGTTAGGAAATCCCACTTCAACCCACAAACAAACCCCTCAAACACATCCCCACCCCAATGCCATCACACATAAGACCAGTGTTTCACTGACAGGCCTAGAACACACAAAGGCAGGAGATGTATAGTGCTAATTGTTCTGTTAGATTGAGTAGGACCAGGACTATGTAGGATTATGCTGATCTTTCGCTCTTTCTAATCGTTGGTAAACAAATCCTCTTTATTTTCTTTCACTTTTTCATCAATGGGAGGCTTGTGTTGTTTCATATGCTAATGGGACAGGTGCATTTAGCTAGCCTGAGAACACGCTTCTTGTGGCTGTTGGGGCTAATTAGAGTTGACCAATGACAGACAGCTCTTCGTTATTTGTCTGACTTTACATTTCTATAATTCCCACCCTTCTCTATGGGAAACCAAAAACAAGTTTGCCGATGTTATTCATAGTGTTATGATGTTAATCACGTCAGCTTAACTTACGTATTAATAGAGGTGCCTTAATTTCCTTTAGGATCAATAATGTATGTATCCATCTGTCCATCCAAGCAGTTTTGTAATGCTTAAAACAGTAAATATATGCTGATAAAACATAAAAAGTGACTTTCATTAATATTGCAATTATGTATTTTATCTGTCAATTGCAGTAGTTTTAGTTTGATGGTGCATTCCAGAGTTTTCACACTTCTTAATGAAGAATGAATAGCAGAAACCTGAACTGAAACATAGATTGTGAGACAGGTCTTCTCGTCCATCATCACTGTCTGACCTCATACATACTCTACAAAAGGAATGGGCACAAATTCTCACAGAAACTCCAAAATATTGTGGGAGGTCTTCTAAGAACAGTGGAAGCTGTTACTGCTGCAAAGGGGAACCAGCTCCATATTAAAGTCTATGAACTTGGATGCAATGTCATTACAGTCCCTGATGGTGTAATGTTCAAGCATCCCAATAGTTTTGTCCCTATATGATAGACTCTCTTTATCATTTAAACTCTCCTCTCTTCTCTTTCTCCTATACTGTTTCCTGCCTCTTTCTCCGCTTCCTCTCTTTAACTCACTCTGTTTCCTCCTGCTTTCTTTTTCTCTCTTTCTCTGCCTCACCTTTCTCTCTTTCTCCATTGTAATAGTGAGTGGTTGATGGCTGATTCAGTGGCTGCAGATGCTTGAGAGAGAGAGAGAGAGAGAGAGAGAGAGAGAGAGAGAGAGAAGGCCTGTATGACTCAGTTCAGGAAGTCAACAGAACATCCCCTTTGACCCACTTTAAATTCAGGGAGCGTTACCTTTCCTCTGGGAATGTTCCAGTAACCCTGACGCACACACATGCACATGGGCAAACGCACCAAGAATTTTCTGCTCCCTCGCTGTTGCGCATTTTTGTGTGTATAGATAACATGATGAGCATGGTTGGTTCTAGAAGCAGAGAACCAGATGAAAAAAGTTTGCTTCACTTTTTTAAGAGTTTAAAAACACGAAGCTACAGTAACTATGCTGTTCTGTTATTATCATTGTGGTGGAAGATGGCCTAGCTTGACACAGGAAAATGAAATCAATCTGCTTATCTAATGTTTCTTTTGTGTATGTGGGTTTATATCAGGGGGTTGAACTGGTCCAGCACATTTAGGTGATTTCCCTGCTCAGAAACTCCTTGTACAGCTCACCAGTTAATTGTCAGGTTTAGTGAATGTGTTTGAGGAGGATAACTATTAAACTGTGCAGGACGCCGGCCCTCCTACATCTTGGAACATTGGTGTGAGGACTTGATTGCCTTCAACCACAAGAGCATTTGTGAGATCAGGTACTGATGATGGATGATTAGCTCTGGATCACACATTTCAATCCACCTCATCCCTTACAAGTGAAAGGGACCCTTTTGTCATATGTGAACACACCACAGCACACGGTGTGAACAGCACAAAGTTCTTCCTCTGTATTTAACCCGTTCACCAAGTGAAGCAGCGGGAAGCCAGGAGCAGTGTGTGGGTATGATACCTTGATCAAAGGTACCTCAGAGGTGCTTAGCGGTCTTGGGATTCAAACCCACAACTTCCTGATCGGTGGGCGAACACCCTAACCACTAGGGTTCCAGCTTCCCCTGGATAGAGCTTCATCACTCCAAAGAACACAATTCCACAGCTCACTCACAGCTCTCTCACTCACATGGATGCATTGTGCAACATGGAGGTGAATGGCTGCTCCGGAGTGCCACATAGTATTCGCAGTGCTTCCCTGTGAATGCACAACTACATATATGATTTTAGATGGGTTGCACTCTAGGAGTGGATGCACCCATAATGAGCTATGAGGAACGTCTGGACACTTTGGGGTATTTCATGTACAAAGAAAGCCTTCATGTTAACACTGGTAGGGCTGGTCTTTTTCATGGTATTCTTTTTTTCTCGCCATTGAGTCCTGTGTGTTACCCAGATTTACGTGGTATCTTCTTCATCTTTAGTCATTAGTGTTGATTGTAACTGAAGCTACTTGTTTTTGCAAATGACCATAGTTAAGGTAAATTAGTGACAAATGAGACTTAAAACAACATTTTGCAAAAGCTTTTTTAAAAAGCTGAGCATGTAAGACGTGTGAACTTCGTTAGTTTTGTAATGGAGCCACGAGGCTAACATGGATAATAAGCCACTTTATAACCCACCAATTATAACACACTTGATTCAAACCATATTGAGTTAAGTAATCTCAAACAGACGAACACAGAATCATATGCTGTCTTAATCTAAAAATGCATAAACATGTTATGTCAAAAGGACTGCTGCTAGTTTGCAACACTATGTTGTATCTGTTCACCTTAACTATACGGGTAACACTTTAATGAAAGCGTTTGAAACAGAATTACAGTACACATCCAACACCAAATGTATCTTTGTTTATCAAGTACTTTTGAAGTAAAGGGAAAATTGGAGTGAATTTCATTTTAATCCAGGACTAAATCTCTTTCCAGGCCTAGACTGAGCAGTTTTCTACCTGCTGGTGGGGATTACTCATAGCTTCCTTGTAGCCTGCTGATCGCGTGTTGAATAACTCTGGGTATTCTCCAGGCAGCGCAGACTGCAGAGCTGTGGCGTGGAACACTAGAGTGGAATCCATTACTCAGACCAGAGGAGGCCTGCTAGTTCGATAGTGCATTACCAGTAGACAGAGGGGGGGGTATGGAGAGCAGTGCGAGAGAGAAAGAGCAGGAAATGGAAAGAAGGATAAGAAAGAGCATGAAAGAGAGAGTGGGTGAATGGGCGAAAAAGAAAGAGGCTAAACGGAGGAGAAAAGTGAGAGAATGCAAGCCTCCAACCGGAACCTTTCCCTGCAGTAAAACAGCAAAGCAAAAACGGCAAAAACAATAAGAGTAATAATATTCTTGTGGGTGTGTAAGTGTCTGTTTGTCATACGTGAACAGCATGAAATTCGTTCACTGCTTTTAACCCATTCACCAGTGGGTAGCGAGGAACACAGCACCTGGGGAGCAGTGGGTGAGAACGGTCTCTTGCTCAAGTGAACCACAGAGCTGCTACTAGCAGTCCTGGGATTCAAACTCACTGCCTTCTGATCGCAGGGGCAACTCCCTAACCACTCAGCCACAAGCTGCTCCACCTCTTCCTTTGTTGTGACCCTGATGTTAGTTTGTAGTATGGTTTCATTTTAATTCTGCTTTTTTAAACCCAAGTTTCCTTCACAATGCCAGAGTATATAGTCAGTGAAACGCAATCATCAGCAAAGACATTCTTAACAGAAGGTCTTTATCCCTTCTTAAGCTTCACATATCTCAATATGTATTGAAGAGGTTCTCTAGGGAACTAAAACTGCTCTTTTTGGGCTCAATTTCCTGGATACTTGCTCTGACATTTACATCTATATGCATTGATACATTTTCCAGCCCCTCTCTATTCCTTAATCAGGTCATTTTTGTTACCGTGCCTTAAGATACAATTTCTGAAGAGGGGGCCATATGCTATGTGTAAATGTTCTCCGTTGTGATTAGCCTCTTTCTGTTCAGGCTGAAAAGCTGTTCGCTACTTCAGCTTCACAAACATATTCACAGCTGTGCTTTTTTCAGAGCACAGTTTTTTTTATACAGGGGTCCTCGCGTTACAACGGTCTCGACATACAACATTTCGAGTTTACAACGCTCATTTCCATTCCCACTCGGCTTACACCGTTAGCTTCATGCTTACAAACAATATGGGTGAATGTGTTTGGTTGTGCAGGGTGGATACGCAGTTAAGTTTTCCTTTCGTGTTACATCACTGTCGAAGGAATGGCTCTGTGTCATAACTTGAGGACCCCCTGTATGGACCTTATGGACTTATTGTTTAGCAGTAAACAATATGTTAAAACTTTAAACAGTCTTTTCTTTTTATTTAAAAAGTGTGAAAAATTAGTTTTCCGTTCGCTCTTTAGGAGTGAGAACTTTCCTCAAACCTTGTCGAGATGTTAAGTGTGTGATCACTGATGCCGTATCTGTGAAAATGGACAAAAGTACGTCACTTAGCTGAAAACAGTTGAAGCGGCCATCTTGAGCAGCCAAGCCTGCACTTCATATGAACTTTTTCAGAACTATTGCTTCAAATCTGGGAGAGATCCTCTGGACGAATAACAGTAACTTCTCTGCTGTTCTGCGCTCTGTCCAAGCTAAAACCTACAATAATAATCATATAATAAAAAGGGAAAGCATGGAGGCACTTTTTTGTGGTTTTCTTAATGGAATGGTTAACGTAGTTCTTGCTAAAAATTGCAGTTTTGAAATGTCTTCAAAGTTATTTTGATTGTTAATGCTGTGGCTCGGAACGAAAGCCGCATTTTTGAGCGCTGAAGTAAGTCTTTCCTCGCCGTGTTCCTGCGGCGAAAGTTTTCGGGAAGGCAGCCGGGGAAAAGCTCTGACTGTGACACGTGCTGGCGACGGGTAACCATGGCAACGCTTTCTGTGTGTGTGTGTGTGTGTGTGTGTGTGTGTGTGTGTGTGTGTGTGTGTGTGTGTGTGTGTGTGTGTGTGT
>JBBPCW010260705.1:0-12720 GCA_037974425.1 Phenacogrammus interruptus
CACACACACACACACACACACACACACACACACACACACACACACACACACACACACACACACACACACAAACTCTTTTTAAAATGTTAACGGAAAAATCTGTCTTAATTTTCATTTAGAGGCTGAAATATATGTTGTTGGGCCAAATGCCTCGGGCAAATATCCAGTTCTCAACACAAGCAGGGCTTCCTTGGATATTGATCTCATCGAGATTTCAAAAAACAACAAAGGTACTGTAGGGACCTAAACATGTTTTCAGTTTATTCTTCTTTGCAGCAAACTTAAGCTTATTGTACAGGTTTTTTTTTTACTCTCCCATCATGAATAACCCATTTAAGACCATTCAGATAGTTATAATCAGGAATAATGTACTGTTTATGTTGTTATTTCCTTTTATTTATTAATACAAAAATTGTTGCTGTGACGTACTTTAGGAATAGATGCAGTGGTTTTCATCAGCTACAACGACATGTCAAGCCTTCTGAAACCTGAATCAACAAACAATGCAAGCATGATATCAGCAGTGGTGACGGTCAAACTCCTCAGTACCAGTGGCCAAACAACGACTAACTCAATAGATTCAAGTTCCAGCCAACCAGCACTCAACTCTATCAGCTTTTCTACTACCTTTGATCACACTGACGTAAGTTTCAAAAGTTAGATCTCTTAAATATCCTCATGTTCGTGTGTTCTTTCCTGTTCCTTTGTTAAATACAAAAGCTAAATCTAAACCTAGACTGCATTGTGAGAAAATGTATGTTGTGATTGCATTTTTGCTAAAAGAAAAAAAGTTTGGTCCACAAGAAATTTGCTCACAGCCGGGTATCAAACCGACACCCTTTCTGGTTTTCTGTTCTCGGTGCTTGCGTTTTACTGCTCAACCACACAGGAGGGTGTTAACTTACTGTCTATGGTCTATAACCAAGCCATTTTTGATTAATGTTGGCTTACAGCACATAGCCACATTTACGGACAAATTAGCTTTAATTTAACCACGACAAATAGTGACACACGTCTTTTTTAATAACTGATCTAACCTTTACTATCTTGATTATGATTCTGCTGTGTCTTTAGCTTTGCAACGTAGATTTGTTGCTCCTCATTTTGTCGCCTTCCGGCTGCCATTGCCGTGACATCACAATATTCATCCCGAGACTCTCTCTCCACTACACACTTTTAGGGCGACTCTCTCCGACATGACCATAAAAATTAAATGAAACCTGCAATACTCAACTCTGATCAACTGATCAAAAATCATCACACCATACAATGGGAATTAAAGCATTTTAGCATTGGAACACTCACACGACAGTCTGTCTACTATTTAGATTCAAGATTCATTGTTTGTCTTTACTTGGTCTTGGTGGGAGAATTACACAGTCTTGCAGCACCAGAGCAGAAGCGTTGATACTATTTGCCAGACAGTAGAAGACAGATGAGTCTGTATAATGTTATAACAGCAGGTTTCATAAAGATCTTTCAGTGGAGATAAAGGCGCACCGATAACTTCTCAGCTGCTCTCAGTATCTCAGTCTTCTCTATACTGGGAGAGTATTAGGAGGAAACAGTTAATAATTTAAGGCTGAAGAGACTGTAGTAAGTATAATGACAACAAAAGGTAAATCCTGAATTTAAATTCACAAATGTAATTGTATGTGAATGTTATGTGGATATGAATATTTTATTACAGAGATTATTTTTTACATTTATAGATGTTTTTTATCACGGAACATCCTACAGACATTGCAAATTTGTGCAGATCTGTGCTTCACAACATTAGGAGATTAAAATCAGGCAAATAGTTTGTTGACATAACTTCTGAATTAGACACAGAAGCAAATGCTGCATCTTCTGCATTTCTTCACTTATCCACAAACTTTGGGGCAATGCGTCTTGATACTGATATGTGAATTATGCCTAAATGAACCATGTCTTGTCTTTGCACAGGTGAGAGGACGTCCTCCAACCTGTGTGACCTGGACAGAAACTAAATGGGTGGAAAGCGACTGTAACTGTATCCAAATCAACACCGAACAGACTAAGTGCTCCTGTGTTCACCCAGGAACTTTTGCTCTCATTATGCAAACCAGTGGTTCATCAGAGGTAAGAGACTACGAGAGACAATTCCAGGCTAAAATCATCACTTGGTCATCCAGCATAGTAAGAGACGTGCAAAACTTCTGCATTGTCTTGAAAGAAACAAGGACCTCGGGCCAATGAGGTGCTCAGTGATGATGCTGGTGAAAGTTCTAGCAGGTTTCCATGAGGTCTTCTTGGCTGAATGACTTAGTGGTAAATTGTTGGGAGGGGTAGGGCAGGACAGTTAGCCTAGTTTTTGTCATCAAATACACCAAAATACACATTTGTCCATAAAATTCTAAAACCACTAATCCAGAGACTGCCTGTTGCCTCCCAGACCAGCTCTGTCATGGAGCTGCTGAACACGGTGGCCGTAGCCGTGGGGCTGGTGTTCCTGAGCATGGCCCTCTTGACCCTTGCCCTTTGTCATAAGAAGTCGAGAGTGATCAACACCGCCCTGATCAATCTGTGCTTAAGTCTGCTGCTGTCCCAGCTCCTCTTTCTGCTCACTCAGAAACTCTTGATTTACATACAACCTGAGAAGGTGAGGATACACACCACTGCCAGGAGATGACACTCTTTAGCTCACTGGTTAATTCTCTCTCTCTGTCTCTCTCTGTCTCTCTCTCTCTGTCCCTCTTCCTCTCTCTCTCTCTCTCTGTCTCTGTCACTCTCTCTCTCTCTCTCTAGCTGGTGTGTGCAGCCCTGGCAGGAGTTCTGCACTTCCTCTTTCTCTCTGCTTTTGTGTGGATGTTCATCGAAGCTGTGCTGCTCTTCATCTCCGTCAAGAATCTCACCAAGATCAGATCAAAGCAGAAGGAGGTGCTGGGCTGGAAATGTCTGATTGTGATTGGATACACAGTTCCTCTGGTTATTGTGGGCGTGTCTGTTGGACTGTTTCCTGAGGGATACGGCAGTGAACAGTGAGTGTGGAGAGTGTTGGTTTACTTAAAATGATAATAGATAAATAAATTATTGATTTGTTAAACTTTAAATTGCTATTTGCCTACATATTCTTTATGGGGTTTTCTCCATAGATGCTGGCTTAAAACTGAACGAGGATTCTTTTGGAGTTTTCTGGGTCCTGTTTGCTTTATTTTGGCAGTGAGTACATTTTATGGCATTAAAACGAATGAAATATGTTTTCATTGTCATATATGTTTGAATCACACATTGATAACCTCAGACTATCATGCAGAATGTTTAATACCTCACCCTGCTTTAGAGTGCTGTTGTGGGTGGGGTGGGGGGGTTGAATTTGTTGCAGTATAATAGCATTTTGGTTTAGTTTGGTTCTTAAATTTGGTTTCAATTTGGCTTATTTTCTCACTTTGGCAGTCAAACATGCTTCTCTTCATCATAATTGGCATAATTATGATCTCCGCTGTGAAAAAGCTGAACAACGAGGTCTTGCAGACGACATCTGATAGTAATCTCATTAGGAGTGTAATGTTAAAAACCCTGCTTCAGTTTGTCGTAATCGGTTGCTCTTGGATCCTCGGCTTCTTCACGGAGAGCAGTGACGTGATGAAAATCCTCTTTTTGATCCTCAACTCGCAGCAGGGCACCTTCATCTTCTTCGTCCATTGTGTCCTCAACCAGGAGGTGAGAGATCATTTTCTCATCACCATGCTGCAAAAATAATTATGTCAGAAATGGCTCTCTACATGAAAAAACCCCCACCTTTTTGTGGTTTTTAGTGAAAGCTATTTAATTTAGGGTTAAACTCAGTTTAATGCATTGCCTTTAAAGAAAATGTAAAGGTAAATAAATAAGAATCAGAAAAATTTATGCTTAAAAATAGTTAGCATTTAGCATTAGCAGTATGCAGTGAGCGAAAACAAAGACTAGTACACAAAGACACATTTAAATAATTCTCTCTACCCGCATGTTTAGACAGGGCACAGCTTACTAATACTCATGCCACATGCTGCAGCAGCCTCTTCTTTTTCTGTTTATGGCGGTGGACAACTTTTTAGTGTATTACTGCCACCGCCGGACTGGTCTTTGATCTTTGTCTTCTTCTTCTACTTCAGATCAGGCAGCAGTACAAGAAGGTTCTGTGTTGCTCTTGGTTCTCTACCAAACACGCCCCTCCGATGTCCAGAAACACATCTACTATATCTAACTATTAAATCCTGGTCACGGTAAAACCTTTGCCCCATGGAAAGTGAAGACACAAGTGTTAAAGAACGATGGAAAACTGTGATCACATCTGCTCTGTGTGGTTGCACATGAATTCACGAACCTTGCAGCAAATTCCACCATATCCACATAATTGAAACAAAATAGTTCTATTCAATGTCCATGGCAGTATCAGTTCTTAAATGCCATTGTTACTTATTTGAATATATGTTGCATTGTACTTTATTTCACTTATCATGTGTTTTTTCCTTATTTCTAATGCAATATTTTGAAAGAGGCTTTGAACATTTTCCACAAAAAAAGTACTTTATTTCAGATAAATACACTGGCTCTGGTACCATAAGACTGTTATATCCTTCTTGTTGTTTTATAAATGTAACACCTTTGTTTTTATCTAAAGGTCTACTGTTTTTAATCAGCACTGAACCAAAAATTAAGAAATTGAAATGGTCAAGCAGTTGACATGAATGGGGTGGAGATGGCTCAGTGGGTAGGATAATTGCCTCCAGACCAAGAGGTCATGGGTTTGAATCCTACCTTAAGCAGACCACCACTGGGTTCCTGAGCAAGACCCTTAAACCCAAGTTGCTCCAGGGAGAGACTGCTCCCTGTAGGTAGAGAATGGAAGTCGCTTTGAATAAAAGCGTCTGATAAATGCTGTAAATGCAAATGTAGGAAAATTGCTCTTATGTGATGTTTGTATTTCAAATGTTTGTAATCAATTTGAATCCAGATCCTTAATTATACTGAATAAACCACAAATACGTTAATGCAATATAATACCAATTGTTTGTTAAACCGGTTTACACTGTCTAGGTTTTTTTTTTTTTTTTTTTAAATGGAGAATGTACATTACTGGACATTTGGATTAAAGGGGCAGCAGGAGTTGCTCAAGTAAAGATTAGCTACCAATAGGGCTGATATTGTATTTATTTATATTGTATTTAAGTCTACACTCATTTTGTATTTTCTCATCTCTACTGACAGCAAGGGTACCAGAGTTAGCTTGAGGGATGTAGCTGGATGGCCTAGTGGTTAAGGCATTCGCCCTGTGACCAGAAAGTCCGGGTTCGATCTCCAAGGCCGCTAGGCGCCACTGAGGTACACTGAGCAAGGTACCGTCCCACACACTGCTCCCCGTCACCATGTTCCTGCTGCCCCCTGCTTCACTTGGTGAATGGGTTAAATGCAGAGAGTTTTGTGCTGTGGTGTGTTCACGTATGACAAATTTTCACTTTCACTTCTCATTGAAAATTATAATAATTAAAAGGAAAAAAATAAAGAGTGTAAAATGGGTTTAAAGAAATACGAGGGAAGAATATGTATGCTGATAAAGGCAGATACAGGAGACTAAGGAAAGTAACTGAGATAAAGCATGGGAAGAACAAAATGCAACACACTAAAGAGGAGACTGAGAAACAGAAGAGGGAGAGATAGAGAGAGAAGAAATCAAGGGGAGGAAAGGAGGTGAATTATTTTATAACTAGGATTGAAAGGGCAGAGAGAAACGGTCTGTGATCGTACAGAAAGAGAGAGAAGAGCTTGTAAGGAGTGTAATTTAAGCAAAAAGAGCTCATAGGAGACCTAAACTAAGAAAGACACGAGATCTAGAGAGAGGGGGCTAGAGAGCAGAGAAAAAGGAAGGGAAGAGGAACAGCGAGAAACAGAGACAAGGAAGGAACAAGAGTGCTGGGGAAATAGAAGGCTTGAGAATAACACAGCTATAGAACTAGAGGGCCATAATAACGACGTATATGGAAATAACCTTTGAGAGACTGGGAGAAAAGAGGGGAAACACTAGGGCTACGTAGACTCAGGACTGAGTAAAGAGGTAGGGGACAAGGGGAGGAATATAAGGCCATACTCAGGTAGAAGCTAAGAGTGACATCAATTGGAAATCAGGCGAGGCTCGTAGATTAATAAGAGAGGGGAAAAAAATATCCACCAAATGGGCCACAGTTTCAAAATGTTACTCCTTTTCAATGTCAGGCTTTTTAAAAATCTGGTTACATGGTGCCAACAATAAGCCGAGAGGAACCTGTAGAGGATAATATGCTCTGCATGAGCTCTGGACTATGAGTGATAGTCTGAAGTCAGACTGAATATGACCTTTAGCATTGAAAGCTTTCCATTCAAAACACACAAACTGGTGTCTTGGGTAAAATTCTTAGTTATAAAACAAAGAGCTACAGACAGTGGGAAGGCTGTGACAAACAATACTGTGGTCAGAAACCACAGCCACAACATTTGACTAACTCGCAGAGACAAGGTTCTTTCTAATAACGTAAGTATTTAAATGACGGACTGCATCATGAAATGACTGGATTATGTGTAGGATGTGTCTTAGCTGTAGGATTAGTGCCATTATGCTCTGCTAACTACCTCATCACTACCCAATTATTACTACCCTCAGTCTACCTCTAACGTTTTGTCTGTTATACCTATGTCACTTTACCAAAATCTTGCACTTTTTGCACCATATTTTTTATATAGATCTAAGCATAATTGTATCTGGTTGTATATATTTTTTGAAAAAAATTGCACCTTCCGTATTTAATGTTACATGTCCGTATTCTTAATATTGCACCTTTTCTATATATATTTTTTGTATTTAATGTTACATGTGTGCACTGGGGTCTGAGAATAACGTAATTTCAATTCTCTGTATGTCTGGTACGTATGGCAGATTTGACAATAAAGTTGACTTTGACTTTGACTTGATAGGTGCCTCAGGAGAATGTCCTGAAACCCTCCAAAATTCTTTTGAATGGGAAGGGTTATTAAGATTACTATTATTATTCAGTGTTTCAGGCCTAATGACTGTTATTCCTGTGTGTCCCATTTTCACTACAGTTATTTTCACAATACAGTGATACTTGGATGTCCTCATCTTTTTTATTTACACTACTTTGCTACTTTGTATACTATTCGCTTCAGAGGATGTTATTTAAACCCTCTGTATACTTGCGTGGCTGGGCTACAACAAACTTTCATGAATGAGTCTTCTGAAATTACTTGTCTATAGACCATGGCTTATGGGAGAAGTGCCCCTAGGTCTGGACAAAAAAAAGAAAGAAGCGAAAAAGATTTCCTGTATTGTCCAGTTTCGGCTCAGATCTTCGGGAGATAAAATGAGTAACTGAAGGAATAATTGTAACTGTATAAACATAATTACCGCAGTGCAGTTGTATGAAGTTTGAACCAAATGACTTTTTCAATCTTTCAATCTGAACTACTGCGAAAACCGTCCTCAGGCACCCCGCCCCCCACAAAGACGAATTTTTAATATAATGCCAAACTAACTTTAAGTATGACTTCAAGTCACCCAAGGACACCATACGACAATTGAATAAATATGAGTACAAAAGAAGCATATAAAGAAGCAAGTCTAACAAAACAATAGAATTTCAGACTGAATACAAGTAAAACATAACAAATAACAACAAATTGAACAAGTAAAACAAGTTGCTTCTCCACCAATGGGAGACTCATGAGACTCAGCTATTATTATTATTATTATTATTATTATTATTATTATTATTACTAATAGTATTATTAGTATTATTATTGTTGACATTTTTGCTTATTGGTCTTGTTTGTTCTTGTAACAGCAATTATAGTAAAAAAAGCATCAACATTTACAAATCTGCATTCAATTTTCTTACATTCCACTGTGTTTGCACTGCACTGTTCCTGAAGCAACTGAAATTTCAAAGTATCATACCTTTATTTAATCAGGCAAATCAGTCTTTTTTACAACTGTGGCCTGGCAAAAAGCAAGTTACTGTTAAAGTCACGTACGTTCCTTTACAGTATATCTATATATAAAGTACTGGTATGATAAGTATGCTCCTGCTTTGAATTACGTTGCCATTTCTAGGTAAGAAAACACCTAATAGTTAACCACTTAATTTATAGTGTGGGCAGTCGTGCACACGAGAAGAGGATAACCACCAAACTTATTAAAATCTGAGGTCACTAAAAGGAACAATCAGCACAACCTTTTTTTGCATTGATTATTACAAGTGATGTGCAAATGAAGCTTCATGAACCACTTGCAGTAAGTTTTGGCACCATTAGATGGCAGTCTTGACTTGAAGGAAGTGGCACACTGTGAAAATGCAACACAGTTAATCCTTTTCTTCAAGTCAAGACTGCCATCTAGTGGTGTCAAAACTTACTGCAAGTGGTTCATGAAGCTTTATCTGCACATCACTAATTATTACGCTTGTGGCTGACTCTTATGAGGATGTTCAGGATGCTTTAAACATGGCTGTCTCTTTTTTTCCCTTTTGAGGATGTTCATAGTGTTGATGCTCAGCAGACCATTAGTGCTATGCTTGTACTCCTATGCCGGGACTTGTCTTGTGGCATACCCGGATTGTCTCAATTATACATTTGAGGTTCTTGAGCCAGCATGAGACTCACAAAAAAAGGCCAGGTCCTCAAAAACAAACTATTTGAGTGAGGAGTACCTGTTTGAGTTCCCATTAGGATGTTTTGTGAAGGTCAGTAAATTGTAATTTTAACATATATTAATAGGAAATTGTTCCTTAATGCTTAATGATTGGCTGTGTTTTGAGTGCGTCCAGTATAATTAGTGTGTCAAGTTTAATTGATTAAAAAGAATTTCAAATATCCAATATTAATGTTACTTATGACTGATTTTATTTTAAAAAATTGAAAAAAAATGTGCTTTGTGCTTTGTTGAGTAGGACTGTAAATTTAATTAATTGTTAGAGCTATTTAATTTTTTTTTTTATGTTCACTTATGTGCCGGCAATATTTTTTGTTTGACTAAAAACAAGATTTTACTGAAAATATACTGAAGTTTGCTAATTCCCCTCGAATAAATGCACTTTTTCCAATGTATTATTTGAAAGCGTGTTTTTTTAAGATGAACCTAGACTTATTAAGTCAACTCAAATATTAGTGTAAGTGGTTTTGTGTAAGTATAAAGTAACCCATTTAAATGTATACTGTAGGCTTTAAAGCTACACAAACATTTCTAGTGTTACATGCATAGCTTTGGTTTATTTAACCTAACGCATTTTAGTTGCATTTATTTATTTATACTGCTTCCAGGTTATTGAAATCATGTTTGTGTAACTGGTTAAAGAAACAAAATATGTACAGAAGTACAATAATAATAACCAAAGAAAAGGTTTACAAGAAAATAAATGTTTACAAGTTTAGAGATAAACAATTTATAAACGGAATTTTACAAAAGAAATGACAAGAAACAAAGTAAAAAAAGTTAAGACATAAAGTTGTGTTCTCTGTATCATACAGTTCCCCAGCAGGGCGTGACAGTCCTGCACAGCCACTCCTGCTTTCTCATCGGTGTCAGTGTTCACAGTGTATCACGTGAAATGTCTAAATGCCACTTCACTGCCACTTCTTTCTGTCACTTCTGCTCCAGCCAAGCTGAGGAGAGATGAACTTCTTAACTGGTGAGTGAATTCCTTCAATCTCGCTTCTGATGTGCTTTCAAACTGATCCTGTATATCGTATAAGAAACCCTGGCCTCTCCAGACACATTACTTTATAGAAAGATGTCCTAAACTCTCAGTTTACATTTATGGAAGTTGGTTTAATTGTAAAATGATTTTAGACCATTTTTATTAATGTATATTTAGTCCATAGTCCATTTCCATAGTCTTAGTTATATTCTATTTGTCCATCTCTCATTAAATTTCTTTACATTTTTAGGGGGTTAAGAGATATTTGATGGTAAAAAAAAAAAAAAAAAAATTACTTTACTGTAATCTTTGAAAATGTGAGCAACAAAAGCATAACAGAACTACTGGGGTTGTTGTGATTACGACTGAAGCTTGTTGAATGGGTGGCCAGGCCCCTTTATACCTCCATTGGACTCCTCATATTGTTTTATAGTTTACTTACTGAACTATCCGGTTTTTTTATACCTCCGCAGTGGGTTTCCATCATCTTCGCTCACAATCCTGACAATTGTACCTCTCCTACTCATGATCCAAATAGATCCATATTAATTTTTATCTTGGCTTTTATGTATGTGCCTTTTCATTACACATGCAGCAAAAAAAATCTATAATTGTATGGTATCTTTTTGTGTACGTAAGCTTGTGTCAAAATACCAGTCAAACCTGATCTATTGTGTGATAAACATTGAAATTTAGATGCAAAATTAGAGTCCTGTTCCCAACAAAGAAACCAACAGATGCTACGGTGTTATCGCCTCCACTATATGCAAAGTAATATTGCAAATGCAACTCATGGTGACGGCAAAGCCTCAGGTCAAGACTTTCCAGAGAGTCATTGGTGGCATTGTTTTGATGTGTTTGTTCTTGAACCTGTCATGGATGTGTCCTGGTAGTAGCGACTGGGAAAGGAGGATCGAGTGTAAGTCTCCATCTCTTACCAGTAGACCTTTATTCACAACAAACCACACCAACAGTAGTACATACACCAGGGCAACAGGACATGGGGAACAGACAAGGAACAGGTAAAGACTGATCAGGCTGATAATTAGAGTCCGGTGGAGAGTGAAAACATGCCAGTCCAAGGTCTGATGGCGACCCCAAGTGGGCATATATGGGAACTGTCATGAAAAAGTCCAGGTAGGAACGTGACAGAACCAAATTAAAGCTCAGTTCTGTGATCATATGGTTTAATGTGGTTGGCTAATTCTTGTGGTTCTTCCCCAGGGATCACTGTCCTCCTGCTGACCACAATTCCAAACTGTGCTGCTGTGTTTTACTGTAAGTACACTATAAAAAAAATGCACTGGTTATTTTTATTTACCAACTGTTTACTTAGAGCTATATCTACCCTACAATAAGACTCACTATAGTAAGATGCTGTAGGAATACACTGTATATCAATGCATAACATATTATTTGAATCTTTCATAACGCTATCAGGCCAAAAAAATAGAAATAATGATTTTATATGATAAATTAAACTCAACGTTAAGAAAGCCTTTTTGGATGCCTTCCGCGTGTCTTTCTTAGATATATGGAAATGTGCCACCAAAACCGAAAACGAGGAAACATTTGGACGAATAACAAAATAAATAATTATTAAATTATTAAAATAACACATCTGTTACAAAACTGAAAATATTTATATAGCATTCAAACAATGCACAATATCAAATAACATTTGAAAAAAAAATACTTGGCCCCTCATGAATAGCCTAAAAGCAAGATTGCTGAAATAATATACAATTAAATATCTTCTCTCATAAAACCAATGAATTCAAGTGCATTTTAATATTCTGAACTAATCACAGTGCGTTCAGAACAAGTGCTTTAAAATTGATGAAAGAAAAACAACATTCTGTCACGATCCGGTCCTGTCGGAGGTGAGTAGGAGATGTAAGCACCGGTGCAGACTTCCATACTTTAACAGAGAATGGTTTTATTAACACTAGGAAACAGGACAAAGCAGAGTGAGGGCAATATGTACAACAGGACAGGATAACTAAAAAGGGTAGTGTGAGGGTATGCGGACGTGAGGAACACTAGGAGAAGGCAACTATAAATAGAGAGGGAACAGAACATGAACCAATGGGAACACAGATTGAGATGTAGGACAGGTAACAGGTGAGAGGAGGGATTAACAAGGATTATATACAGCTGGGCAGACATAATAGGAAGTCCATGGGCAGATGTGCCCCCCGGTGGTCGCTGGCAGGAACTGTCCCAGTTCATGAGCTCACAGGTATGACTGTGACACATTATCTGTAGGCCTTTAACAGAATAGTGCATTAATTAAATCAGAGACTGGCAGCCTATATATTCGTCCGAACCCAAAAATGCATATTTGGTTGCCGAATATTCGGTGCATCCCTAATAAATAGTAATCCGGACCGCTCCTTTCAGACTGTGCTCTTTTTATTTTTTTTTATATATCTACTGTTTTGCATTTCTACTTCTACTTTTTTCAGAGAAATCAATATTTTTAATTTAAAGATACTTATTGTTAATAATGTTTGCATCTGGGTCGAGAAAGACAGTCCGACGGCCGCAATGCATCGGACAGCAGTTCTTTTCCAGAAGGACAGATTGCCAGTCCGCCCCTGACTCATCTTGAGTGTTTCTCTTGATATTTTTTTTTGTACTTTTATTACTGTACTGTACATTAAATTAAAATGTCTGATTTAACCAGATCACTACAATAAGATGCCACTGATGAACAGTAAATTATTGAACTGTAAAAATTATTGGTGATTACCCCTATATTTTACTGTATTTTTATTACTACAAATTACACTAATTTACTACTGTATTATATTTAGTACATATAAATACAGTTGTGCTCATAAGTGTATATACCATGACAATATATAATTTCTTAACCATTGCTCAGAGCATGTGAATATTAACCCTTTTGTGCAGAGAGGAAATCCAGCTTCATTTGGAACGATTTGTACTTACATCATTTAAGATTCATTATCTACTGTTGTACATGCAGCACATTGGTCATTGAGGGCTTAAATTGAAGAAGACAAAT
>JBBPCW010260749.1:0-12716 GCA_037974425.1 Phenacogrammus interruptus
CACACACACACACACAATCTGCCATGGTCCTGATCTCACCCATTCATCAAACTCATAGCCGAGACTCCACATTCTTACCTTGCTGTTTGTAGCAAGCCTGGCACTTTCCCTAACATAAATCAAAGCTAACGGAATCCGGTTACGCTAAATATCCAATAGTTTACAGTTAATCACCTGAAACCGTCCTGTTGCTTTTAGGATAATCTGCTGGACAGTTCAAGATTTTCTGCAAAATTCTCCAATAGGCTGTGTTTGGGCCACTGTTGGGGTAGTAGTAGTGTCCCCATTTCCTGCCACATGGTCCGGGCACAGCATACCAGAAGCTATTAGTGTCGCATCCTGTTCAAGAGTGAAGATAACATTCCTTGCCTGATGGTAATCTGATTCATTCCTTTACCTTGGTTTTATTTTACGTTTAAAAAAAATAATAATAATCCCGTCAGAGCATGGGTTAATCTGTTAAGCAAACATTTGCGACCATCTTGACCTGAAACACAGTTTCCACCCTTTTGAGCGCAGATAAAGATAATTGGGAATCTAGTATTTCATTCATAGGGCAGAGATGTGAAAAACAATGTCCTTTCTTTTTAGTAAATTTTCTTGGCCATCTTCCCAATACAGTAGAAGATTGCATGGAGGTTTATGACTAAGTTAAACATTCTAAAAGAGATAGAGGCAGGAAAGTGAGACGCAAAGTCTGAGGGACTCAAAACACAAAGACTCATTCTCTGTCTTCATTAACCTCTGACTGGCTAGGATATTAGGGGTTAAGAAGTGTTTGGTGGACTCCCTGTCTCCACCCTGGAGGCATTTGACCCAGCAGGCCTTTCAGAACATTCCACAGCTCCACATAACCATGAGCCTGGGTGGAATTTGAGACTTCGTGTCCCCGTCCTGGTCCCTTGCAGGAGGATCCGAATTGAGAGGGAGCTATGGGCCTGCTGCAAGAACATCTGGATTTAGGGTCCAGAGCGGGGCCGCAGTGAGGATGATGAAAGCTGAGGTGCTCTCTTGAGGAGCTTGGGTGGAGCTGCGTGAATGGTCTGCAGACATCAGGCCAGGCCCTGGCTTTAAGCACAGAGCACACATGCTCCAAGGAGACTTCTACATCTGCAGCTGTGGCAGGATCCCTCCCTTTTGCCAGATGCCACATCTTCAGGCCTTCTCTGAGTAAAACACGGAGCTGATTACAAGGCTGCATTTCCTCACTGTTCCTCATCATGACCCTTTAATTCCTTTCACTCTTTGGGTTGTTTGTTTGTTTTTAGTTCTGCCAGAGCATTCCTGAAGCAGGACCCCTGAAAGCACAGCAGGGTGAAGGGATTATGATTAGATGCTTATCAGATGGTAAAGATAGCCATCCTATGGAACAGCGAGAGAGAACGTGAAAGACTTTTCTCAACACGCTGGAAGATTAGAAATGCTGAAAATGATGCTCACATCATGCTCTCGGTGTGTACGTGACCCACATGGGTTAAGTCAATGTGGTGTGAAGGCCCACATGGGTTAAGTCATCGTGATGTGGAGATTGTTTATCTTCTGCTGTAAACATTCCAGTAAGGATTTAGATTTGGCTAAGAATACTTCCTAACCATCTCCGTACAGTCAAACAACGGACTCCTGATTCGACTCACCCACTGTCGAAAAGTTACAACCATGCACTTACATACAAAAGATGTAAACTTTTAGTGTGTTACATATTTCATGGGAGACGAAGGGAGCATATGCTTTTATCAGAATTATCCTCATTTATCCTCCCCTTACTCTGGGAACTCTCAAACCAGTCATCGAGAGATTGTCTGAAAACTGGGGGTGGGGAGGTGCATAAATTACACTACGGATGCTTGAGGGACCTCTTCATTTCACCAAGCCACATGATATAATAGCAAGGGGCACCAAGCTCAGTTTTCAGTGTTGCATTAGCTTCCCATGAGCATTGTTCAAGATCTGGAGTGCATTTAGGTGTTCAGAGAACGATTAGGTTGTTCTGATGGTATGTTGGAGACGAAACAATATGAAATAAAGGGATTGTGTTTAGACGTCCACTCCAGGTCACAGCTGAATTCTCAGCATCAGATCAGTCTTTGAGATGCACCATTAGCCTACTATTTGACAAAAATATCTAATCAGAAACGGCTGTGGTGGAAATACCTATACAACCATTCTTTCTTGTTAACAATGAAGTCAGAAACCAGATTCATCAAAGCTGTTTTTTTCTTTTGTATGGAAAGGGAAGTCAATCTTGTACACTCCTGAGAGACCATACTATACCATTATGGAATTCATGCATACATTAAATATCTGCTGATTGGCTGCTTATGACTATGGGGATTTCATACTGGTTCATACATACGTGCTCACGTTCCCCCCACTTGGACAAACACAGGATGTTTCTGTTCATAGAAGGACCCGGGTGTCAAACCACAGCTTTGCAGATCATCATGAGCTTGTCAATACATACTGTCTCTGGCAAGTAAGTGTCTATGCGTGCACAGTTTTTCACAACTTTGCATGCGTAGACACTTATTTGCATAAAAATCTCACACACAAAATGAAATCAAATTTTCCACTACAGTTTTTACACCAATCTTTGGTTATTGGCTGTTCAATTTCATTTAAACAGTGTAGCTTTGGCAAAAGGTGTTGTTTCATGTTGCTGAATAATCAAATATATGATACTAGTCATTTGACATTTATTTTCACTGACCTGTCCTCGTTGTTTCGAGCATGGGCACAACTCCATGTATCAAAGTAATGTCCCCACTTTCTCAAAGCAGCTCTACAGTCGTGCAGAGCCATAAGCGAAGTAGCACAAAGACTCTTGACTCAAACAACTCATTTTAAAAAGTTGACTAGAAAACTGGAAATAAAAACAATGTAGTGGACCACCTATAAACAAGACGTTAGATATGAGAATATGGTAGATAAGCAGTTCAATATGAGTTTGGAGCATATGGTAACAATACATAAAGTCCTGGCTGATAGACTAATCTCCAGCTGGATCAGGATAATATAGACAGTACTGACCTGTTTTCTGCACTCTGTAATCATCTGGTGATTTTTTTCACTTTGTATTTGTGTATGTTTAGAGAGAGAGTGTATATTTTGGCTCTGTATACACTGGTCGCTCTCTACTCAGCCCATGCTCTCCAGAGGGGGCTGCTAGCTGAAGGGAAGCAGGACCAGACCTTACGATATGGCTTAGCCTCACTCACACATTACTGACTCATAACTGACACCTCGACTCCCAGCCCTTGTCACGGCCTCCTGACCTCTCCCTTCAGTTCCAGCCCTGGCTTGCTGTATTACAGTCCTGATAGATGCACTCCATACCCCTTTTACTCTACTCATAGAAACATCTGCTATGGATACCCTGTTTTGCAATGGAAATTAAACTTCTTATCGCTTGTCCCATCTTTGTTGTTCGATCAGTACTGTCATAGGGACTTACATGAGCAACTGTATTTGAGTGTATGGGTACACTGTGAGCCAAGACCTTTCATGAAGCACATTAAGTGTTCGCAGTTCTCAGCTTGGTTTAAGCTTTTTTGACACATGGGCCCATGGCCATTTTCATAAAAACTCTTTTTAACCTACCCTTATCTTTTTCTTAAAATCACTTCAGGGAAAACAATCCTAAAGCATAAACAGAGCATTACATGTCTAGCGCATATCATTGAATTAAAGGCATTTTCCTCACTATGTAATATGCATACATTGTTAAAGTTTCAAAACATATAGTTTACTCCGCAGTCCATAGAGAGCATAAATTAAAACGAACATTAAAATAAAAAGACAGTTTTGATTTCATTCCTTTTGTGATGTCATAAATGAATGGATTTACATATATTTGCATGTTCAACCAACAGTAATTTAGCTCAGCCCTTTCATATTGACATCATTTTCATGTTTAAGTCTGGACTGAATTTGGAACGTGGCACAGGAGACAGGAGAAATTATACTAATGCTAGCATTCTAGTTGTATGATGACATGAATTTCCAAGACCATTTTGGTAATTGTAGATTAAACACACATTTGAAGCTTGAAAAAGACATTAACAATTACCGTCTATATTTACCCTCTATGTTACAGTTTGACTCATTACTGCCGTGACTCATCCAGGTCACAGCAGTAGTTTGAGGCAGCTGGTAGTCTGGTGGTTAGGGTGTTGCCGCTGTGATCAAAAGGGTGTGGGTTCAAATCCCAGGCCTGGCAATAGCACTACTGAGGTATCCTTGAGCAAGGTATCCTCACACAGTGCCCCTCTGAGTGCTACGTCACTGGCTGCCCACTGCTTCACTTGGATGAAGGGCTTAAATACAGAGAAGAATTTCACACCGTGTGTTGTGGTGTGTTCACACATGACAAAAAAAAATTACAAATCCCTGACACAGGGCTACTGCTGCATTTTTACAGTTCTAACAACTGACTGTTTCCTACTCATTTCCTCAGTCATTGATATATCTGGGACTATCAGAAGGCGTAGAATGATTGGTCAAGTTCTCTGTCACTTACTAAATATGCTGCTGGTTAATGGGAAAGGTCCTCAGTCCCAGCTAATACAAAAGTTACTTTGAGTATATCAATCTAGACACAAGAGAGAAAAAATCCAGAGTCTTTTTCAAAGTGTGTTTCCAACTCAAACTTTACAATGAAATAAGAGCATCACTTATACCCATAATACTTCTAAATATCCGAGTTTATGAACAGTGGACCTTCTTGGAAGGTCTAGACAGCTTTGAGGGTTCCCCATCTGATAACATTCAAGGCATAAAACTAAGGCATTAAGGCACTTGCTGTAACTTTGCATTATGTTTATGCAGGAGCCAGAGGTTTGGTTGTAGGCAGTCTCCTGGATTTTGTGTGATGATTTCATTCACCACAAAACATGTAGATCCCAGCTGTGGCATTCTGGAGGTTCATCAAGCAACCTCAACTCAGCCTCAGTAGCCTTGGGCCTCTCAGCCTCTCCTCAACATACTAAATGCTTGTATGAACGGGCATAAACCTTTTTTGAAGACAATAATTTTGGACACATTATACTTCTCAAAAGTAGACATGAGCAAGTACACAGTAGTCTTGTGCATGTGAGCCAGCGGAAGCAGCGCCTTGTTTGCGTGAGGTTGTGCATTCTTCCCTGGAGTTATAGCATCAATAAAGCTTTTGGCTTAGACAAGTCAGTGTGTTGTTAACATTATAAGTAGCTGTAGGATTCATGCCCAGGCCTACCAGTTAAAGTATATGATCTGCTCTGCACATTGTCTAATACAACAGCTCCATCTGCACGACAAATAGGGCTTCGGAAACGAGGAGCCTTTAACTTGAAGGTAGATTTAAGAGTCATTAGAATGCGGTTCACAGGCAATGAGGTAAACATATAATTAAAGTAAAGAAAGTGAAGTAAAATAGGCCCTGAACACGCCCCACCAAAGTACACAGTGTGAACAATGTAAAATTCTTTCTTTGTATTTAACCCATTCACCAAGTGAAGCTGTGGGCAGCCAGGAACACACTGTCCAGTGGTGCCACTGGCAGACCTGGGATTTGAATCTACAACTTTCTGGGTAACTCCCTAACCATCAGGCCACCAACTGCCTTGCCAAGATTTGTTAAGTATAGTCAGACAATTAAAAGAAATGACAAAGTTGATAATCTGGGTAGATTCTGAAGGTCTCTTTGCTGTTCAGTCCATATTGTTTGACCTTTTTAAAATGAATTGTCTGGTTAAACCGCCAAAATTAATAAACAATTTCTAATTCAGAATGATACAACATAGCTCTTCACATACAACATGAATATGACTGACACCTGTTGAACATTACAGCTCCACTCAGCTGTTCTCTGAGTCTGAAAGTTTGGGGATTTTGCCCCTGAGGGTGTGGTGGTGGTATTAACGAGGTAGAGGCAGGCCACTCAGCATGCATCGCAGCAGGCATTTTGAAGCTTGGGTGACAATTCGTTTGACGGCAGGGCACACTAGGCTCTGGAATGCCTTCAGAGAGCCTGTTGGGACACAAATTGGCCTGAGAGTTTGGGAGGAATGCTCTGCACACAATTTACACTGAAGCTGGATATATAATCAATAGACATCTCAAGTTGTAACAATAATAAGTGCCTGAAAGTTTAAAAGGACTGTAAACTGAGAGTAGTACTCATTTCAACATTATCTATGGACCCACATTTCGCATAATAGTTTTCACAGCTACTAAATAATTGACGTTAAATGCTGAGACGGGACAGACTTTATGAAGTTTTATTCAGCCTAAGTACCGTGATCTCCTGTGCATTATTTGTTTGACATTTTTGGCATGCACATGAAATGTCACACTTTTAGGATAAATCTGATGTCGTTTTTGTTGTTGGGTCATTTTGTCGCTATCTAGGTTTTTAGGAGTTAAAAACAATAAAATAGTCGACCTCAGTAGCGTAGAACGTTTTCCTCAAGTGTCCAGCAGCCCCAAGTGAGGCCAGACATTTATTTAAAAGGTTTATCTGCGATACATAGCTGTAAGATTGGGACAGCTGGGACTGTTTGATGTTGCTTTATTCTGAGGAGCATTAGCATGCATCCAAAAGATCACAAGCCCTTAATTCAAAAACAATGCAGACAAAGTCACTATCCTGGCAGTTTACTACACTGCTGTCATGATCGTCTGAGTGAAGTAGTTAAGGCTAAAAACCACCATAGCTTAGCAGAGAAATCTCACCGAAGAAAGGCCAGGTGCGACAAAGCCAAGGGTCATGACTTTTTCAGGGTGATGTTTATTTGCACACGCTGTAGTGGGAGCTTTACCCAACAGTTAGGCCATTAATTACTCAGTGTGCCTGTGCAAACATGCCACATTGTTTTGGGGTGGGAGTTAATGGATTTTGGATGGTGGGTGGGATGCGGCTGGCTTTTTTTAACCTCACTCTCCACCCTCACCACCGCAGAATAAACGTGCCACCCTAGTGTTAGATACACTATAGGAACACTTGTCAGAAAAAAATTCGTATGCCAAAGAAGATCCGTTCAATTGTTACCAAAAAAATAATGAATAAATAAATTGTGAGTGATTTTTTTTTATATAGGATGGAGGATGAGTGCTCTTTTGTGAGCTGGGAATGAAAAAGAAACTTTATCTCTGAAGAACAGCATAATATCTTTGCTGTTCTGAGTTCATGAAAATGGGGCCCTTATCTCTCACACAGGAAAAGGTGGGGAGTTAAATTCGTTTTTGTTAGGAAATCTTTGGAGCAAAAGCATGCTGCGGTATTTAAAAATATCTGCGCAAACTCTAATGGGCTTAACATCTACTGGCATTCAGTCTCATGTGCCAAAAGTGTGTTTTTAGATGTGTAACAGTGTATTTAGAAGAAATGAGAGAGAATGAAAGAACAAATCATTAAAAACTGAGGAAAAAGAGGAAGACAAAAATTATATGTTACCAGACTTTGCACAGATTATTACTCTGTACACTGTAGTACTGTATAACATCAGTCCTGACAATCTTAACAACCTTCAATGCTTTGTGTGTAGGTTGCCAGGGACAGGAGGAGCTTACTGACACAACAGCTGCAGCGGACCAAGGTGATACAGACGCAACTGATGCCCCAAATATTGCTGGTAAGAATTTTCCCGTCTATGTCCTTCCTTCTATCTGCTGCCTACTTAGTTTCATTGTAACTTCATTGTTTTACTACAGCGCTGACTCCATCAAGAATTGTGGCAATGTAGTCTGTGTACTATTACTGTTAAATAGTCAATACTGTATGAGCTCTTTGGCTTATCTATGTTAGTGGTCCACTGTGTTGTTTTAATGGAGAAGAACGAGAAAAGCTTTTCATTCAAATTTAAGCTCACATGGCAGTCCTGTCAAAATTTCTGCTTTTAATTTTTAATGCCATTTAGAAACTGCAGCAACTCTTTAAAATATGTGAACATGTCAATAGAAATGAATGTAATATAACTTTAACATTTCTTTATATTAACACACATTAAAGCACAAACTGTATTTTAACAGTATAAAGTGCTTCACAACACATAAAACATATTTTGGAAGTCATGTTTCGACAGCAATCATTTATTCGTTTCACGCCTCAATTTTCTCTGTTCACAGATGCTGAGTCTCTGAGCACCGAAGCATCTAAAGTGGATGAGACCGCTGCTGTCGAACAAAGCCAAAGCGGTCTAGACACTGCCCTGCCCTCTGCAACAGCACCCGCTGAAAAGACCAATGGGGAATTTGTCATAAAAACTCAAGAGGACGTTCTGAAAATGTTTGAAAGTCTTGACAATCCTGTCACTGGGAAGCCTGAAATAGTAGATCTTGGGATGACCACTCAGTCTTCTAAAATAGTGAGTGATTCTGACATGTACTGAGAGCATTATCTCACAGCATCATTCCAATACAACATGAAAGTTAGTTTCAGCTTTGATCATTCTTAACCCACCTACTCATGATTTGTTTCTAAGATTATGTATGGAATGTCAAGTTTGTTCAGGGGATGATTTTCCTTTATTTATTTATTTATTTTTTATTTAGGAAGTGACGTGCGTGAAGGAGGACAGTTTAAAGGACAGAGATTCCGTGAAGCTTGAGTTGAAGTTTCCCTCCAATTGTGTAAGTATGACATGGAATATGTAGGATTCTGATTGTGTCTGAACACTGGTCGTATTTTATGCAAGATGTTACCTCAAAGTCATTTATGCTATTTATCCAAAACAAACCATATTTTAAGCAACTTTTTTGATAAACAGAAACAGATATCCTACAAAAAGCCTTGTGTTGGCCAAGGCTTCTGTCATTTGGAGATCACCTGTTTGATCCCAGGAGATGTCATAGTCAACTGTGGCTGGGGGTCCAAAACAGCACAATTGTTCTTGTTCTCTCTGGATGGGCCTCCCACTCCTTCATCACTCAATGTGATAGTATCCAGCGCAGGTGTCTAATATTTTTGCATATAAGTAGGTCTATTAGGTTATTATTTTAGGAGATGCACTAATGTTCAGAAGTCAATGTTTTCAATAATATAAACAAAATATAAATACAACAAAAAAGACAGCAACAATTTTCTATTATGATATCCTGTGCACCAGGAGTATGTTTTATATGATGTTTAAGTATGTGGCTCAAAATAATTCACAAAGCTGTTAAAGATAGTAGTTGTGAATGAGTTGTTGAGTTATAATACATTTATTATGCAACATATAAAAATAAATATGAAACAAAAACTTAGAACTTTAACTTCGATTTTGAAATGTGATGAGTTTGTAACACTCCTTTTTGTAGAATCATCACTGTAAAAAAATATAAACCAAAATAATCTTAATATGGAAATAATCCAAATTTCTAAAGTATAGAACTAAATATTTTGTTGCTTGTCTTCCTTCTATTGGTAAGAGCTGCTCTAGATGCACGATTCAAAATTCTTTCTTTGTCACATACACAGACAAGTAGCTCTGGTTTCCTCCCACTACCAAAACATGCATGCATTGGGGATAGGTCAGTTGAGCACACTAAATTGCCCCTAGGTGTGACTGCAGTCCGCATACAGAGACAGACAACCATTCACACTCACAATGTCCAGGGTGTACCCCGCCTTCACAGCTGGGATAGGTTCCAGAATCCACCCCCCACCCCCACCGACCCAGAGTGTGTGGTAGGAAATAGATGGATGGATGCACAGACAAGTAGCACACATAGCGAAATGTGTCTGAGTTGGCCATGAGACCAAGTTTAAAACAAATAACAGAGAAATTTAAATGGCGGAAACTAAGGTAAGAACAACATATAGAAATTGATATTCCAAATGAACAAACACTACAATGAGAGAGAAGACAACAGTGTGCAAATGCAATAGAATTGAATATCTATTGTTGCTGTAAAACGTGTTTTAGAATTACTTCAGTGTTTTTTCACTTTGCTCATTTCCACATGCTCATTTGTCCTTGCTATTTTATCATAGAGCTCATGTTACAATGCACAGAATGCTAAAGCATTAGCACTTAGATCATGCATAGCTATAAATATGGGTGTCTTAGTGTTTGACCTTATCATACATAGTGTTTCACTAGTGATGTATTCAGAGACTTTGGCATCTGCCCCAGAATAGTCTGGATACATGTTTTATTGCTATTAATATACATTACAAGTATGATTTTGGGTTTGTTCTTTACATATAACAGTAAATGCGAGATACAGAAACAGGAACACAAAAAGTAAAAATAAATCCAATAAAAACAAGAAAAATCTTCAGAACAACCTCAATATGAAATATTAAATACACTGTGCTATGTCCACAAATGCCGGGGAATAAATTAGCAGTACGTTTGGCCTTAGCATTTAATGTACAAGCTCTTTTCAGCTTAGATGCCAACAGAACAATATGTGAGGCGAAAGAAGGCAATTGGAATCAAGAGTCTGTTGTGATCTCAAGCTGATTAGTGTAGTAGTGGGTTGTTTTCAGAAATAGTAGTCTCTATCTGGCTCCACACACATGTAGAGGGAAGGAAGTTCCGTTGAAAGAGGATATATGCAGGCCAATGCTGTTGTGGCATTCTAGCGTATGGGGCCAGACTGAGGGGATCCTGTTCCACTTGTCACTTCACAACAGCACTAAATCATCCTTTCACACAGCGGCTCTGAACAGGCAGTGCGAGAACAGACCCCTCCAATTACAGCAGCATCATGGGTTATGACCGGTGAAAGAGGTCAGTCAGTCCTGGGATGCTCAGAGGAGGCAATACACCACTGATCTGGAAGCTGTACAGTACAGTAGTCCGGCAGTAATGGTGGAGTTGTACAGTCTCAGAATGAATCCCCCTTAACTACATTCTTTTGTTAACACTGTTGCCTAAAAGTTAAATTTACAAAATGTATTCTGTAGCATATAACTGATCAATATACTGCGGAGTCCCTCACTGTCTTCAAGCGTCGTCTGAAGGCTCACCTCTTCAATGAGCATCTTGGCGACTAACTAGGTCTCTCATTTTGTTTGCTTATTTTAAAAAACTAAAACAAAAACAAAACCTTATCCCCATCCCTTCCTTACTTTTGTCTTAACTTCTGCCTTTCCTGTGACATGTGTTGTTTAGGTTTTGTTTGACAGGTGTTGTTTAGGTGTACCTAGCCTGCAGTAAGTTTGTTGAATAGTGGATGTGGATTTAAGTTGCTTTACAGGTTTAAGAAACAGTTGCAGACTATTCAAGCACAGATGTATGTCGATCTGGATAAGAGCGTCAACTAAATGCTGTAAACATAAATGTAAATATACTGACATTTAGAGTGTGTTACAGATGCAAGAGGCATTTAAAATAAATTGAGCATGAGATATTTTGGTTGTATTTCTGTACTACAGGTAGCCTGTTATGTGAAAGTGTAGATAAAGACCTTAATGTCCAAAGCTTTGGACTGTATTCCAGACTATGACAGATTTGTCCCAGAAGAATAACTGAGGTGGTAGCGTATGAAGTTATTATTGCAATAAATCATTAATACCAAACAGTTTCATAGTATACTATTTGCTTAATAGTGCCCTTTAAATGTTGCCAGATCTTTTATTAAAGTTATTGAAAATGAAAAATGCAAAAATTGTGTAGATCATGTGGAATTAACTCCTAGATTTTATTCTCTTGGAATAGGAATCAGAGTTGATGCAAAATCTCTGTAAATAGTCCTATTTTATGTCTATGCGTGTTTGATTTGCAAAGTGGGAAAACAACTGACACCTCCACAAAAGCGAATATTGTCATTTTACCATTCATGTTGAATCTACCTTCTCAAAGATGTATGGTGTCTAAATGTTTACTGATCTAGTCCAAATTTATTTTAAATGTATGGAATAGTTATGAATGTTTGTGATGTGAGTTGCCAGATGATATTCCAGGTTTTTAAGTAGCAATTTCTAGTTGTTTTTTCTTTTTTTGCAGTTGAAACAAGTTCAGTTTATCTTAAAAATCTTGATTGCACAACATCCTACCTAATCTGTTCTAAATCATTTGAAATGACAAATTCTCATTAGGCCGAATGGGATTTTGTCAACATTCTGTAACCTGGCATTGCAAAACTCATTGCTTACTGAAGGGTGATGTTAAATGGACTCCAGATCCCAATGTAATAGACACTACTTCATTTAAGCTACGAGAGCAGGTATTCCAGACAAGAGGTTTCAGAACCAGGTTTCTCCTGACCATTTGAATGCCATAAACTTGTGCCTGGCATCCTTGCAGGTGATGGGCAGGGACTTTTCATCCAAAATGCAGCACCTGCTTGTCTTATAGGATGAAGGAATGAAGTTCTGTTACTGTATTACATGATTAATACTCCAGATCAGGCCCACATTACAGACAGAGGGTTTGAGAAACAAGCTATTATAGGATGAAGGGGGATCTGGTCAAATAATCTAATAGAACCTACAGAAACTCCAGTCGGTGCCAAAAGTGAAGTCTCTTTGGAAATATCAATAGGCTACAGGAAAAAGTTCTTCAGAGGAGAGGGGAAGGCCTCTCCCGAACCTTGTAATCAGAACATCTCACACGGGACATGCCTTGAGAGCTGTTCTCGCACATAGGGAGCATGCCAAGACGGACAAAACTCTCAGAGAGAAAGCGCAGGAATGCAACTTCTAAAAATGGCCATCTAAGAGTCCAACCTAAAAAAAAAAGCCAAAGGCAGAAGATAAAGAATGTACTCTACAAAGTATATATATATATATGTATATATATATATAGATA
>JBBPCW010260779.1:0-12712 GCA_037974425.1 Phenacogrammus interruptus
CACCCGGGGAGCAGTGTGTGGGACGGTACCTTGCTCAGGGTACCTCAGCGGTGCCTAGCGGTCTTGGGAATTGAACCCGGACTTTCTGATCACAGGGTGAATGCCCTAACCACTAGGCCACCAGCTGCCTTTATTCGGTGCCTTTTCTGTGCTTTATACCGTGGTTCTTGTAAGAAAACCTTGTGTTTCCACAACAGTGACTTCTTAGGGGGAGACAGCATTTTTTAACAGATCCATCATTAGAAATGTTCACATAACGTAAAGAACAGCTGATGTTTCCTGATGGTTTAAAGAAAAATGTAAAGTCAGTTGCTCTTTCTTTTATATGGACATGTGTGTGTGTGTAATTCAAGAGTTATAAACTGTTGTGTGTTTGCTCAGATGGCGTGTTGGTGAGCTGAGTGCTGCTGAGAGCTGTGTTCAGGCTGCTTTGGCCAATAGGAGGTGCTGGTATGGCAGTGAGCACCTCCAGGTTGCAGCAGTGGAGGAGCAACTGGCCGACATTTGGACCGACAGACTCCACTCAGACAAAGAGTGAGAGAAGAGTGTATTAGATTAAACAGTTTCCAAATCTCAGTTCTAATAACTAATGAAGACTGAACTTAATCTGTAGAGCAAGAAAAACCCTGGACTGTGTTCAGGATAAGGACTGGGCCATGGTGTTTAAATAGGTGTAAAATGTGCAGAGAAGTAGTGTTTGAGGGTTTGACAGTGTGGGTGTATCTACTGTGTTAAAATCCTGAACAGTTTCAAGAGAAATCTCTGTGATCGTGTGGCTGTGGAGTTGTCTGTGAGTCACCTTTCTCTTTCTCTAGCTGGACTCAGAGGAGGGCTGCTGAACTCTATCGTCATGTCGTCCATGTAAGAGAGTCAGTGATTCAGTGCAATGGGGCGACTGCCTTCTGGTCCAAGCCCACCATCCAGCACCTCACCAAGACTCTGCTCAAACTGGGTGAGTAGGGCTGCACATTACATCGTCTGCTACTCATTATTGCAATATTGTGAGAATATTACACACAGTAGAGTATTTCACATAATGCTAATGATTCAGCGCAACATAAACAGCTGCATAAACAATAACTGTGATAAAATGTAGGGCTATACTCCTCACCCTGTTCACTGAGCTTCTTGGTCCTCCAGGTGAAGTGTTAATGCAGAGCTCCTGTAAGGCAGAGAAAAGAGAGGCACTGAGTTTACAGCAAAGGGCTGCTGACCTGGGTCACCTCCTCAACCCTATAGACCCCAGAGACTCACAGCCCTTTATTATCACAGCATCTCCCAGAACCAGAACTAGTTCAGCACTTCTTCAGCCATCCCAAGACTCAACCCAAGCTGGACTGATCTCTACAGACACAGAGAGTGCACCAGCACCTCAGGAGCCAAAGCTGAACCCTGACAAACGTTTAACTAAGCCCTGGATGGCCTTTCAGACCTGTGTGTTCGGGCCTCAGAGTGACATCAGGAGCCTGGTGCCCAGAGAAGGTCTGTGTGTGTCCAGAAAGGCCTTGTCTCAGGAGAGCTCTCCCTTAAGGCCTCTGCCTGTCCGCCACCACATTCAGGAGGAAGCAGTGAAAGCACTGAATCGACAGATGGGGACACCGGTTCACAGGAAATAAGCCTTTTAAAGCTGAAACGTTTACTTTCCACATATTATCCGCGTATTATTTGTTAACAGGCTTTAAATGCAATATTTTTTGGTATGATGCACTGGTGCAACTTAACTGTGCATTTGATCTAGAACAGTAAAGTGGTGTTTATATTGATCAATGATGTTTAGGAGAGGACAGTATAAGTAAATAGAAAGTTCAGTGACAGTTATTTGGATTATGAATTGGATGATTTGGATCATTACATCAAAAAAAAAATGCTGCAACCGCTCCCCTTATCTTTTACAGATTTTGGATAAGCTAAGATAAGAAAGAACTTTTTTTATCCCTGGGTCAAAAGCATGCTCAGTGCAACAAGGCAGAATAAAAGATAATAAGATAAAGATAATCATTTAAATTTCTTATTTTAATTTTATGGGCAATTTTACACACGAAATATAGACAGATTAATTGCTTCTGACCTCTCACTGAAGAAAATAATACAGAGCTTATTTCTCAGTTTGTGAGACGATAATACCGTATTTCAAATACACACTTTTCTGGTCTAGATTTGTGTAATAAAGGTTTTGAACGTTCAAGGATTGTGTAAGAAGAAGAAACAGCGCCATCTCCTGGGCAAGTTTGTGTTCATTTAATGTTGTAACTGTTTGCCACCACTAGAGGGCCGAGAATCGGTTGATGTTTATATTCTCAGTGGTTGTGTAAATATATTTTGCAGCTCGTAACAAAAAGAGAATAAAATTTAAATATTTAATATTTCCTCTGGGTCATCGTTATTGGGTCTGTCTTTCATTTAACACATCTAATAAATTAACACACACGCACGCGCACACACACGCACACACGTATATACAAATATGTACTTATATTGCATAAACATTATATAAATATCTTACGTTTAATTGCATTTCACACCGCTAAAAAGCAATATATTATCAATAATAATATATTATTATTATTATTATTATTATTATTATTATTATTATTATTATTATTATTATATTAAACACCACTTCTAAATAACAGGTTGAAGCAATAAATAATAATAAGAAATAATGATACGAGATAAATAATTAACGATTATAACAGACAACGCTATATATGTATATATAGTATATATCACTACAACATTTATTACATTTATTACATAACTTTATAATCATATAATTTATTATTTGTATATATTGTATACATTTTACACAATGTAGACGATGTAGGTATGGGACTTTTATTGTGACAGGCTCCTCTTTGGAAATGACGCAGTCTGCTCTGTGTTTGCGCTACATGTGCAGTTCAGCGTGGTTCTGTGTTCCAGGGACGGGTTTAAAACAGCCTCTGTGAAATCAGACAGTATGGAGAAATCACCCGGCGAGGAAACCACAGACACTCAGGTACAGAACACGGACACACACAGGAGCGGCCGCGCTGAGAGAGAGAGAGAGACTGAGTGATTGAGTGAAAGACTGTGTGTGTGTGTGTGTGTGAGAGAGAGAGAGAGAGAGAGAGAGATGGAGAGAGAGAGTGAGTGAGTGAGTTTACTCTACAATAGAGTTATCTTCAGATTTACTGACATCCTTTATGTCGGGGCTCAGTTTAATCCCTGCATTTTAATTATGTTAATTTAGTTTTTGCCTGTTTGTTCCCATTAGATTAAGAAGTAATTTAATATTAAACTAAGTATGGTGTCAGTTATTTATTTAGACATTAAACACTGAACTGGGTAAAATTGACTCCAGAACTAAAAGGAGGATTTAAGTGTAGTTTATTAAAGAGAATAGCGTTGCAACTCCAGCTTGTCTGGTTCATAGTGAAGAAGACAGCTGCTCTGAACATGTGGTGCCAGCAGAAACTCAGAGAAACAGCAGAAACAGTGAAGCTGTTTTGGGACTGGAGCTGCACAATATATCATCTGCTAATCATTATCGCAGTATCGGTCTCAGCAACTCTGATATTGCAAAAATCCAACAACAGTCTGGTGAATTGGTGCATAAATGGGCGGAGCTAAACTTCTGTGTTCAGAATAAAGAGAAACATTTAAATATGCTGGTTTAGTGACAACACAAAAACTGATTTAAAAACATGATATTTATAGATTGTATGGATAAAGGAGCAAACATACAATTTGAAACAACGTTTACGGACTTTAAGATGTGAAATTTACCCTTTAGTCTTGAAAGGCACTGTGTTCGCAATATGCTGCAGTAAAATCACAGCACTGATCTGTTGCTCATATCTTGTAGCTGTATTTAAGAGGATTTATGCAATTTCACGTTTTAAGAAGTGTGATGTCCACCGTTTATATTTTCTTTCCATAGAAACTGTCCAGGTCTGGGAGCTGTGAGCATTTTGCTCTGCCCCAGCACTTCTGACCCAGACACTCATGAAAACTGTACATACAGACTTGGGCATCACTTATTTAAGCTATTCCAGCCAATAAGTAGTTATTGAGGTGACAGTGCCCCGTTAATATTGTCTTACTAACTGTTTAAGTATGAGCTTGATATGCTGCATGAATTGTATTTAATTTCCTATTTTTTTCAGGCTGAAGTGGATGTGCCAGTGGATATTAAACTGCTAGAGAGGACGGAGGAAGCAGACACTGCTGCAGATAAAGACACTCCACAGAACCGTCATGTCCCTGTTCCGGGTTCCTCAGATCCCGCCTCACAGTCCAAAGAGGCCATCGGAGTTAAGCAGCCGGAGGAACGTAAGAAACCAGAGGGACCAGGCAGTAGCTTTGATACAGAAAACAGTACTCAGCTCAGCTGTGGCTTGGACCCTGTAGGTGAAAACCTGCAACAAGAGCCAGAAACCTGCAGCGGTACGGAAAAGAGCCGAGACGTTGAACTTGCTACAGCAGAGGCTCTCACGCGGCTGAGTGAGTCTGTGGAGATGAGTGTGTCCGGCCGGGTTGGACTGTTGAAATCCCAGTCTGAAGTGGATAAACCTGTGGGTAAAAACCCTCAGCAGGAAGCAGAAACTTTCAGTGGTCCAGAAAAGAGCCGAGAGGCTGAACTGGCTGCTGCTGAGGCTCTGTCACAGCTGAGTGAGCCCATGGAGATGAGCGTGTCCGACCAGGATGGGCTTTTGAACTCTCGGTTCAACATGAATGAGAGGGCGGATGATAAATTGCCCCATCAGTGTGAGAATCCACAGGAACCTGAAGGGAGCAGAGCTACTGAGGCAGCTGCACCACAGTACCATGATGTTCTACCTGTCCTGAAGACAGCAGAGTCCATGAATCCTAATTGCGTAGATGAAGCTAACAGTGCTACAGAAAATGATGCGTCACAGAGCCATAATGACGGTACAGCAGAAGGTAACCCGCAGGTAAACGAACCCATGGACACAAGAATCTCTGATGATGAAGAGCCCCACTCTACCTCTGAGACCAAGGCTGTGGGGAAAGTGAGTCTGCTGTGTGGTGGAGGAGGATCTCTGGCCCTGCTGAGCATGCAGTACAGAGACGACAGCTCAGAAGACGACCTCTCAGAAAGGTAAAATGACACAAAACCGCTGAGATTAAAATCATGATGTTTTTATGATATTCTTTGTTTTGATGAATGTTCTTTCTTCCTTTTGGTCTCAGTGACTCCGACTCTGACTCGTCGTCATCCACGTCCTCCTCATCCTCGTCGTCTTCGTCTGGTGTCATTAGTGCAGTGATGAATGAGCTCGAGCAAGAGGAAGGCCAGGAAGAGGCTCCCGCTCCGGGGAGGAGACCACTGCCACTGAAGACTCAAGATGAGCTTCTTATTGAGGTGAGGGAACTGAACTGAAGGGTGGACTGTGGACTCTGAAGACTTTCACTTTTATTAGCATATTAAATTAAAAAAATTATTTGTATTTTAAAGTACCACAGCACAGTGTGAAGAGTGTGAAATGCATTTAACCCAAGTGGCGTGTCTGGGGACCAGTGTGTGGGGACGGGACCTTGCAAAAGGGTACCTCAGTGGTGCCAAGGACTGTCCTGGGATTCAAACCCACATCCTTCCGATCACAGGGATTAATTCCTTAAACAGCAGGCCAGCAACTGCCCCAATATAGTACATGCTATAAAAGGAAATGCATGGAGAAACCCACATTGGTTTTAATATCCTGTGTAATTCAGTTTTTGGGAAATAATTTCACAGTTTTGTTGTGAAGTGGATAATAGAGGACCTTACGCCTCTACACCAGGCATAGCCCTGGTGACCTACCACCCTGCAAAGTTTAGTTCCAGCTCACTTGGTGCTTCTTATAGCTTTGAGCAGCTCGTTCTAGTTTGTTATATAAGGGTTTAAGGACAGGGTTGAACTCTCCAGGACCAGACTTGAACAGCTCTGGGTCACCATTTCTTGGTTGTTTATTTTTGATTTTCAAAATGGATGTGTTTTTTAGTTTGGGTGCTAAACTGTATCTGACTGTGAGTTCAGATGATCTGACAGCACATGAAGGGAAACAAGTCTACTGCAGTTCTGAGGTGATTGAAGGTCCCTTGATATTTTCAGTTTTTTTATGGGAGAAAACATTTTGTTGCTGTCAGAACAACAAACAGCAACAACAAATAGGGGTCTTGTACTGTGAGACGGTCAAAAAAGCAATTGGACAACTGATACAGACCAGTGTGTGAAATACAGACCTGCCCTGAGACACTGTGATTGACATTTCAGACCCTGCAAAAGCCTCAGCAGCAAAATGAACGGGGATCTACAGAAGCACACTTTGAAACTGCATGCAGCACAAAATGGGTGAAATGAGCCTTATCTGGAGTTAAAAGGTGTTCAGCTCACAAATGTTTTGTGTGTCCCTCCACACTGACAAGTATAAACCACCCCCGTCCATTCCATTTAGACTTTATGTACCTTAATCAACAAATAACTTTTGTTGTGTCTGTAGGCAACCAGTGCACCTCTTCTGCAGCAATCAAAATTGTGATGGGAGATTTATCACAAGGGCAATATCTAGAGATGGAACTGGAGAAATAACCCTTTAAAAAACTCTAGAAAAAGTCCATTTTATGAAAGTGAAAGTCCATCCACCCATCCATTATCTAGCCCTTATTCCTGCATTCAGGGTCGGGGGGGTGAAAGTGAAAGTGAAAGTGAACACCACAGCACACAGTGTGAACAGCATGAAACACTTCCTCTGCATTTAACCCATTCACCAAGTGAAGCAGGGGGCAGCAGGAACACGGCGCCCGGGGAGCAGTGTGTGGGACGGTACCTTGCTCAGGGTCCCTCAGCGGTGTCTAGCGGTCTTGGGGATCGAACCCGGACTTTCTAGTCGCAGGGCATTTATAATACACAGAAACCTGTGTTTTCTGTCTGTGTGAGTAAAGACACACAAGCCTGGCAAGGTGCAGAAAAGCATAGAGCCTGAGAGACTTTCCACTTTAATATCTGACCTAATTTTTTTAAGCGAATAAGAAACCCCAGCCCTTGAGTTTCCCGGCCCTGCATAGTCTTTTCCTGCTCTTACATTTCTGATCCAACTCTGCGGGTGTTTTGGGGCCAAGAAAAGACTCCAGGGTGTGACACTTGTCTTGAAGGGCGGTTACAGATGATCTTGGCCTCAGAATAAGTTAAGAATATTTCATATTGTTTCTTTTTTTCATATTTCTGTTAAACTGCTGATATGTTTTTCTCTGACAGAAGTTGTTTGGGCTTAGCTTAGCTTGACTGAATTGCGGACGTTGATTTAAGTTTAGCTTTACAGGTTGAAGAACAGATGTGGACCTCTTGAACACTGATGTACGTCGTTCTGGATAAGAGCATCAGCTAAATGCCATAGCTGTAGATGAACTCTGGCATGTGTTGATAATGTGCTTTATTAGTTAATGGCATGTTGGGCTGAAGGTTGTCCTGTTTGTGTGTAGGACCTCCCTGCCGTGGAAAATCTGTCCGTCAGCCTTCCTCAGAACACAGAGATGGAGACCATTGGACTCATATCGAGCGTCGTGGATCAACTAGGTACTGTTACTGCAGGTCACAAGTTAGAAGTAGCTTTGAAAACATGATCTAGTGACGGCTACAACAAACGTTAGATGAAATAGGACTTTAAATCTGTATATAACACTGATTTTTCATCAGTCTATAAGTTTGTATGCAGTGAGGGACCAGGGAGGGCCTCAGAATAGGATGGATGAATCCAATTGTTTTGACATTTTATTCTCTAGTCATTGTGGAGTCAATAAAGAACTTGCAGCCCATAAATGATGACAGTGTCCTGTTCAACAAGGAGCGGGAGGCGATTGGCAAGGTGAGTGCTCATCACAGTTCTCCTGTTGTTGGTTTTCTTGGAAGTTTCTCTCTTCCTGAACTCTGTGATGGAGGTTCTGGATGTCTTTTAAGATCAATGATAAGTAGACTGACTTTTTTTCCATAGGTGTTTGAAGTCTTCGGCCCAGTTTGCCAGCCTTACTATATCTTGAGGTTCAACTCTAAAGAAGAAATAGAGCAGAAGAACCTCAGAACAGGGGAGCCTGTTTTCTTTGCCCCCAAACTGAGAGACCTCACAGACTACATCTTCGCTGAGCAGCTTGACAAGTGAGTGACCCGTCATTCCAGGAATTTCTCGAGGGGGTGCATCCACAAAGACTTTCTCAATCATATAAAATTAAAACATCCCGATCGCCAGAAGAGGCAAGACCCTTCAAGCACACCCACTCCGTCTGTGTTTCTGAAAACGCAAGAAAGTTTTCCAGTGATTCCAGTTAATATATGGGCTGCCAGTCTCTGATTTAATACACTATTTTGTTGTTATATGGGCCATTCCACCAAATGGGTGCCATTTGCTTGTTGTAACTCTTTCAAATTAAACTTCATTTTTTATCTTTTTTCAACTTTGAATCTAATAGCACATATATTTAACTATTCAAAACAAGTATTGGTCAATCTCAGGCAGCTTTATTTCATATTTTACAAGGTTTCTAAACCAAAGATGGTTACATTTTTCTCAGTCCTGTTACCAAAACTCATGTGTCATCTCTTCAGGCTTTGCCTGGCCGGGCCCCATGGGTATAGACATGGCCACCAGGTGCTCAGCATTTCAAAGTTGAATTGGATTACACTGACTAATATTCACACTAATAAATCAGGGGACTCTACTCACTCCTGTTACTGGGTTGAGTTTTTAGAATAGAATAGAATAGTCAAAAATATGAAATATAGCTACATGATGGCTATGCTAACACGAGAACACTGAGCACATTCTAGTCACCTACTAAACTGTTGTATTTTAAAAATAAACAGATAACATCCAAGAATTAATTTGGGTAACAGGACAGAACATTGAGATTGACCTCCCCAGTCATAGTTAAAATTTGATCAGATATAGAGGGAAAAAAAGGAGGGAACTAACTTTTGGTCTACCCATGGCCTTCAGAAGACCCAACTGATGCACCTTCCTGTTGAACATGTGACCTGTGGAATGTTCCTGATTTTTCAGATGGGGTAATGTGGTCGGGTAACAGGACTGAGTGAAAACCTAGGGACACAACTAAAATGTATATTTTAACTTAAATATTATGGTTTTATTATGAAAAAAATATTTTCAAAGCATAGATGGCATTTGGAGTCACACAACAATCCAAAAAAAATGAAATCTGAAGGATTTTAATAATTATATTTCAAGGTAAAGTGTATAGTTAGAGCGCAGGGACAGGTAACAAATGCTATTTTATAGTGTTCTAGGTAGTTTTTATTAATGTTATTAATTATATATCTTAAATTTGCAATTAGGTCAATGTACAAGACACTAAGCTTAATGATGAAATGTATTTTACAGTTATTTTTTGTGCACATTTATACATGTAATTTCCTGGGGACAGAAATTGCACCTATTCTGTGGAATGGCCCATATAAGGATATATAATAAGGCTGTTGTTCTATTTTTCAATAGATTATAAAGCACTTGTTCAGAATGCACTTATTAAAATGCTCTTGAATACACGCTTTATGAGAGAAGAAATTTAATTGTATAATATTTGTTATCTTGCTTTTAGGCTATTCATGAGTGGGGCTAAGTGAAATATTAAAAAAAAAAAAAGTATTTTATATTGTGCATTGTTTGAATGCTAAATAAATATTTGATTAGATTTGTAACAGATTTATCATTTTAATAATAATAATTTCTTTCGGTGTTTCAGTTTCGGCCAAGTGTTTCCTCATTTTTGGTTTCAGTCCAAAAAAAATATTTCAGTGCATTCCTATATATATATATCCTATATCTGTGTCTCGAAGCCACATAAAAAAAAAAACTAAACTAAAACCCTCCCTGAATTGAGAAAGCACCTCTCCCTGCTGTTCTCTTCATAGAGAGTTTTTCTGTTGTGCACAATTCGGATTGAACAGAACTTGACTAGAACAGAAAAACAGATCGATCAAATATTCCTGCAATATTTGGTGGAGGAGCACCACATGCAGTTTAAGCTAATTTGTATCTTTATCGCCATATAATGGGATTAAATATACGTGAGTACCAACTGTGAATGCATTGTTAATCATACATGAACACGTTTAAAGTTCAGGTTACAATCCTGATTCAGGTTGAATGAAATGATCAGATATAAACAGGTTAAAAGACTAAATCCTGCTATTTCCCTTATTGCTCATGTTCATTCATATTTTGGTGTTTTCTCTGCAGACTTAAAGGATCAGATGCTTCATGGAAAAATGATCAGGAGCCTCCCCTAGAGGTAACTGAATGGGACTCTGTAGGCTGCGGGGTGGCTACAGTAGCAGTTATTAATTATAATATATAAGATATTTGAGTTACTGGGCAGCTCTGAATGACTCTGATGATAATTAGTGTCTGGTGAGTGTGATCTGGTGTTTGTGGGTGTGGTTTAAGTTGGTGATGGCTGTGTGTGTTCAGGCTCTAGACTTCAGTGATGATGATGAGGAGAGACTGGCCAAGCAGAAGCTGAAGGAACGCAAGAGGCAGCAGAAGCAGCAGCAGCAGAACCAGGAGGAGTCCGACTCGGGTCAGTCACTGCACCACACACGGCTCTGTACTTTACCAAACACCTTACTAAGCCCTTACCCAACACTGCCCAATTTTCTGTCATTCCTGTGGGGAAAACACAGCCCTTCATCTGAAAACACCGCCCTTTAGACCCCCACTACCAAACACCGCCCTTTAGACCCCCACTACCAAACACCGGTCTTTATTTTGTCTGCCAAACACTAAGCACTGTCCTTTGCCACACACTCTACCAAACGCTGGCCTTTGCCGCATGCGCTACCAAATGCTGCCCTTTGCCAAACCTTTACTGATCTGTATCTCTGGAAAACACCGCCATTTACCTTGTCTACCAAACCCTGGCCTTTACCACACATCTGGAAAACACTGCGGTTTTAGCTTGCTTTATGAAACGGCTTTTTCACAGTTACTAAACTAAGCACTCCTTTTCACAGTTTTGTTTACCATTTCTCTACCAAACACTGCTCTTCATCTCATTATTACCAAACACAACTTTTAACATCTCCGGTTGCTTCACCATCAAGCATGTTCACCTCTTTGTCTTCTGTCACTAACTGTATCTTTTATCTAACAGAGAATGAAATGCCCACATGCCGTCCTCGGAAACCCCCCAGGAGAAGACCACAGGACGGGGACCCTCAGAGCGACCGGCCAGTGTATCACAGTCCTCACAGTGGCTTCCACAGCAACTACCATGCCAATCCCCACTTTCAGTCCCAAGGAGGCAGCCCCCGCCCTCAGTCCCAAGGAGGCAGTCCCCGTCTTCAGGCCCAAGACAACCCCCGCTTTCAGGGTCGCGGCAGCCCCCGCTTTCATCCCCAAGGTAGTCCCCATTTTCAACCAGACTATAGGTTCCCTCCACCCAACCCACTCCATCCTCCCTTCCGGGGGCCGCGCTTTGCTCCATACCCTGGACTGCCTCCTCCTCACATTGGCATGGGTCCCTGGGCCCCAGGTCCCTACCCAGGCGTGTTCCACCTTCCCCCACCCCCACCTCCACCGCCTCCGTCAGTTTAGCAGGTCCCTCAGTGAGTCCCTGTATTGTGTGTACTTTTAAAGGCATTCATGGTTCACTTGAGACTGAACTGTCCTTAAAGTCCCTCTTCAGGGCTCTAAGCCAAACAGACTGGATAAGAGCACCATTTTTCAATTCTTCTGTTCTGAAATAGTTTTGAAAAGATTAAAATTATTGGTGAATATATGTAGAAAAAAAAGATGGATTATGTGGTATCACGAAGTGGTACAATTTTTTTTTAATTTGTTTTTTTACTAATATACCCAGAGAATCACTATGTTGTATCTGTACAGTTTTCTTTTGTAATAAAAAGATGACGCTTCATTACTACTTTCTTTCTTTCTTTTTTTTTTTAACTCCAGTTGTGTCATCATTTAGACAGCTGCAAGTGTGTCACATGAGGTTAGAATTATTATTCTGAACAAGACCAGTGTGACTCATTTCTTCACACCCTCTTACTCTATAAAGATCCTGCCTAATCAAAAGGGTGTATGCTCATGGAGCTCGTTCCAGTTCAAGAGCTGTTCGAGTGCTCTTGCCTTTACGCTTTGTAGGATATAGTAAATGGAACTTTTTTTTTTTGTAAATTGTGTTCATATATGCCATACACCAATTTGTTAAACATCTTTGTGAAATAAGAACCCTTTATTGTTCTGACGGGTGGGAATTTTCATTTTTACAACAGCAAAGTGGACAGAACAAGAGAAAGCATAACCAACAGAATAAAAACATTTCAATATAACTATATGTATTAGGGGTGTAACGGTACACAGATGTCACGGTTTGGTACGTATCTCGGTTTTGGGGTCCCGGTTCGGTACGGTTCACGATACAGCAAAGTTGAGCATCAAAAAGTTCTAAAGAATGAGGCTTGGTTTGTTTTTGTTTATTTTAAATAAACAGCAGTGTATTAACTTAGGGCTGGGCGATTAATCGAAAAGTAATTGACATTCAGAACCTATAATTGATCAAATTTTCCCAGGTCAATTATTACAATTACATTCCCTTTAAAAACACTACTGCGTGTGGAGTCACGTGACCCCGCTCCTTTATGTTACGTTATTCTGCCGACATGTCGAGCACAGAGAGCTTAAACACTGAGACAACTGAGCAACTTGTCAGTGAA
>JBBPCW010260840.1:0-12707 GCA_037974425.1 Phenacogrammus interruptus
CACACACACACACACACACACACACACACACACACACACACACACACACACACACACACACACACACACACATACAAGGAAGCAATGTTTGTATTCATATCTTTTTTGGCATATTTGCCTCAGCTCCTACTGCTAAATAATGCAGTAACTACAACCTTATCTAATCGTACTCAGTTCTCCTCTTATTCTGGACATAGTCAATCATTCAAGATATGTTTAATCCAGTGCAGTACTTAGAAGGTAAACTTCAGACACCAGATATGACTGATCAGTTGTGCTTTGTGTAAAAACTGTACATTTAAGATAAGATACGGAGATAAGAAGAACTTTATTAATCTAGAAGGAAATTCTGGTGCCTTTGACATAAATGTATTATTATCACACTTGACAAGTGTGATACTATTAATAAAAATAAAAATGCAAACCATGAGTAATGAAATAAAACATAAAGAATCGCACAAATCGAACAGACAAATGATCACATGTTGCACATGTTTGTTGATGTAGAACAAATGGATTAAAGTGTTATTGTGTGTGTATGTCTGTAAATTTCACTCTACTGAATGGGGAAGAAAACAGTCTCAAGGCAATAAGTCTTTTGTTGTGTGTGTGTGTGTGTGTTTGTGTGTGTGTGTGTGTGTGATTATTTTTTGAGAAACATTCCTTTCATCTAAAGTAACCACAGTTTTTTTTCTCTGAAATAAGGCTAGGATTTATTTTCCAATAAAATCTGAATTTTGTTACGCTTTTACAACAATGTAAAAGTTGTGAACTTGATCAGTTCAGTGTCTATGGGTGCACTATTTAGCACTATGTAGGTACCTGATGCCACTTTCTTGATTTGGGCGCTGGTGACGCAAACTCATCCGTACTACACTTTCGCTTTTCCCTCTCCCAACAAACCAGGTCCGGCTCACGTGAGGAGCTGGAGCAGGTGGAGATGTGCTGAATAATTGAAATCATGCTGAGCTGTGGCTCAACAGGAACGCTGTCACAGGGACATCAGGTCCCCAGAAAGAGCTAAATACATAGACGCCCTGCCGATGTTAACAGAATTAGCTTCGCATGCTATTTTAAAATTGATTATCTCTGCATGACTGGTTGCTTTTTCTAGTAGACAAGACCTCACTGATTCTATGGGGACAAAGCAGAAGGCATGCTAACTTGAGGCTGTTAGAGATCATCATGATTAACGTTAACTGTCTTGAACACGAGTCTCAGGGGTCATGCTTAGTATTCTAGGCACTGTAAGTGCTGATGCAAGTACAAGTGATCACAGCATGAGTGAGATGTCTGCTGCATCAGTAGAAACTGTAGGGCTGTTTACATTCATAGGGCACACAGTTAAATGCAGAAAAGAGGAAAATATTAAAACTGTAAGGGTTGTAGATGATTCATTTGACCACCGACCACTAGGTGGTACAGTTGCCCAGCGAATCAGCAGAGCCAAAAGGTGAGAAGGTGAAAGAAAATTGAAAAGAATACATACTTGTCATTAATACCAAATATGATTTGGAATGAGCAAATGGAAAGTCATACTCTTCCCTGCAGCTTATCTTCTAGTTTGTAAGTCCATGCGGGAGGCCAATTATGGTTGTGGTCTCCACACAGTGCATCAATATAGCTGGTGCTACTTAAGAAACTCATATAATCTTGGACCTCTTCTGCAGAACATAGGATTCAAAGAAAAAGGCAAATTCAGGGGGCCAGGCCTTTTTCTCTCTGCCCACTATAGAAGGAAAGCCATGAGGAGAGGACCATCTAATTACAGTCTGGGATAAATTAATCATAGCCTCTCTGTTAGCCTGTAAGACTCTCAGCATGGTGTCCTCCTTTCTTGTCCACCCATGCACGCAAGTGGCTTTATCAGGCACACACAGCACATCACAGCCCGCTGTGCGTATTTGCGCTAAATGTTGTGTGCCAGGCCTGGGTGTTAGCCTGAGACCAGCAGCAAATTCCATTCACTGATCGCTTGCCATTGTAGAAGAGAAGCTCAGGCTGATCTTGTGTCAGCTTACATCAGGGACACTCTCCTGCTGGTGAGGGGTATATCAGGAGCAATAACAAGGCCTCACTGCACATTGATAAAAAAAAAGAGATGGGAATAAATATCTTTTTTTTTAATTATCATTTTGTGCTCGCGTCTTCTTCACCCTGGTGTGGGGATCCAGACCTACACACCTGACCAAGAGCTTTATGCTAATCTGGTTTAGTTGAATATTCAGCATGTGCATACATGTGGGGAGGGATTGCTCTATGATCATATTCAAATCCACACAGTAAATAATCTACTGTCACTTTGGCAAACATTTTTGACAAAAGGGATGAAAAGACGCAAGTTGAAAAGCACAATCAGGAATTAGTGGGTGACATTTGTGTAAAGGAAAAGTCACAGTGCATAAAAGGAAAAATGCTAATATGAGAATGGCAGTCGTGATTTGGTGTGTTTGTGTATGGTGTGTTTGAATATGTTGTGCCTGTATGTTTTATGGTTTATGACCATACATTTTCATGGAGGGGATTATTTTTTTGTTAATTTTTTGCTGATTTTCTGTTTTGTTTTTTTTATCTTCATAAACCTTCTTGTTCCTTTCCTCCTAGAGATGAAGAGTATGATTGATGTTGGACTGATCACCTGTCTGTGTTTTCTGGTTGGTCCTTCTCGCAGAGCTGCGCCCTGAGGACTCCAGTCGTGTCCGGAGATTTCAGAGACTCTCTTTTTAAGTTGTCCACGCAGGTGAGGGTGTCTAGAGGAACCTGGCTGCAGCACTTCTGGAATTCTTCAGACATGGTGTCAAGTATTGATTTCTTGCAGAGGACTTTTTGGAAGTTGGTGAACTGTTAGAAATCAGAGCAGTACATGGGAAATCAATTCGGATCTGTTGTTTTGAGTAAACCATTAAATGAACCTTGATATCAGTGACCTGAGTTGGGAATTTTGCCTGTTCTGAGAAAAAAAAGAAACTGCTGCCTCTTTAAGGCTAATCTGATTGTGGAGCGCTTCTCTGTTTGAGAAAACTGCTCCACTGTTTATAATGATGGTTTTGATAGGATTTCTGCACTTAGTCAAATCTCCAAGGCTGAAATTGCACTCGAGGCCGCAAATGGAAATCTTAGAAACATGACAGACATGATATCTGATGTTGTTGAAAGATGGGCTCCAATTGAACTTATATAGTACATGTTAATTAGGGTGGGGTAGTAAGGGAATACATGTGAAACCACAATGGGAAGCTGTAATCTGTGTTCTCTTCAAAGGAGGAACAGGGAGCCATGGGAGGAAATGGGTATGAAATCCACTGGTACCTTGGGATAGAATTGCTTTCTGACTCAGATTTTGAAATCCAGGTAGCGACTATATGATTGCTGTATTCAAAAGTACGTTTCGATGGATTTGAATGCAACAGATGGTTGATCCAGTGAAAATGGTATTGACTTCAATGGGGTTGACTGCTTTCATCGTTCATGTTTTTCTTGGGTTCTGTCTGTTAGAGTAAAGCTCCTAGAATATATCTAAAAAAATGAATAAAAAGTTTTAGGTATATCTGACAATCTTTTTAAGGACAACAAACCATGTTCATTCCTCCTCTGGACACAGCATGCCATGACGAGAAATAAACATGTGCAAAAGGGAAAAAAAATATCTCACAAACATGTTTAAAATGGCAACAATGGTAGTTTGCAAATGGTAGAATCAAATTAGGTTAACTTTCTCTTCAGCTGCTGTTCTTCGGCAGTGATGTTGAATGATGTTCTTTGGAAAAAAAAAAAAAAAAATTGAGCTGGAACGCGAAGCTTTTAATGCTGTATAGAAAAAAAAAGAAAAACAGCAGAGTGCAGCTACGCCTCAGAAAGGGAGTCCACATAATTCATCTAAGTGCCATTTGAAGGGTTACCTTGAACAACAAAGCAGGAAAGCAAAATTGAGGAAAAACAATATTCTAACCATTCCAAACTATTCATGTCTTACTTCTATACCTGAATAACTTTCCTGCAGTTTTAATGGTTTTTGCGACACACAACACACGTAGAGCACAGGCATTTATGTCACCTGTATTGCTTAGTTTAATAGTGTAGTTTTCCTGTAGACTTTGGGTTTCTTTTTCTGATTTTTTTTTCTATTATGTCTTTTGAATCATGGCTTTAAAAAGCAATCCCAATGTAAAGGAAAGTGCTAGATTATAGATTATATCACTGATATAATAATCCCTTTGTTACATTTTGCAAGCTGTACCTATTTTTTTAAGTAACCCTCATAACTGAAATGAAAATATAGTATGCTGGGTCTTTTCACAGTCATAGCCTGGGAGGAATGTTGTAAGACTGCATTATGGAAATGAAATGACTTTCAGTGCCATTGGCTGTAGAGCAGGGTACAGAAATGTGAGGTCCAAGCATTTCTAAGGCTGTGCGGCAGAACTTTGCAAACATGGTTTGAAAGGCAGAATAGGGAACCGAAGAATAATATGTCTGCGCCAGCAATTGTGCAGACCTAAGCCTTTGCTGCTCACCTCTTCAATGATGCATTCAGGCTGCGATTTTAAACAGCATTTTGCAAGACCAGACTGGAAGTGCTTGGAAATGGCAGATGCTTCTTCAAACGGTAACTTCAGGAGACCTCCAAAGTATGCAGTCAGTCTAAAATGATGAGACAAGCTCTAGTTAGAAATTTTTGTGGCGAGATTCCAATAATGTTTACACGCAGACAAATTACAACATAACTGTGTGATCTGTGCAAATGTGGGCTGTGTTAACATCTCATCTGAGTAGCCCGAGACAATCTGAGTTGATTTATGAATTTGCAATCATCCCTGCTGAAAACTGAAACATACCAAACCACAGTGAAAAACAGATATTAAGTGAATGCTGTAGACATTCTGGATGTTTTTTGCCAATGATGTATTCATTATTTCTGGGTGGAACATCTAAAGGAACAGTTTGAAGGTACTTTGATTGCTTCATGAAAGCAGCAGGACTGTTAAAGTGAGCATCTTACCCGGTTTGGTAGGATGTCAGGTACACTTGGCTGCTACAAACATTAGAGAGGAATCTCAGGAAACTCATGAAGCTCCTCTGCTGAAACCTCTGCAAACAGAGAAAAGTTTTTGTGTCATTTTCCATCATTGTCTCTGTTTCTCATCACCACTGTGAGCATCGTCATCATCATCATCATCATCATCATCATCATCATCATCATCATCATCATTTTACACATCATTACCATTACTTTCAGGATCACCTTTACCATCTACTCAGTTATTTATTATGACCAAATTAGTCACAATGGGACCACTCTTGGTTTCAGGCAACAGACTGAAAAGAGTATCAACAAGCTCTGATTTAACTCAACCTCCTGCTATGCCTGGAGAGCCTGTATATTATGTGATGCCAGGACACATTATGCAATTTCTCACTTGTTTTAATCCTATCACTCACAGAATTGCTAAATTTATCACCACTGATGAACAGATTGCATATTGTTTGCATTATCATTATACCAGTAATCAGTAAAAAAAATTGGCTTACTGTACGGTGGTACTGGACTAAAATGTCCAATTGTTATACGCAGTGGTGGATAGTAATGAAGTAGATTTACTTGAGTACTGTACTTAAGTTTTTGCGCTCCCTACTTGAGTATTGTTTATTTTTGGAAACATGACTTTCACTTAACTACGTTTCTATCAAGGGTCTCGTTACTCGTTACTTTTAATTCTGAAAGTGGATGTTTTCCCCCTCTTCTGAAACGTGATTGTTTTTTCCCGGATGGCAGGCTATAAGTATCAGTGGAGTAACGTTGTGTCTGATGTATTCTGTAACCATAAAATTAAACCAATGCTAGCCATCCTGGGATTTAAACCCAGAACCTTCTGATCATGGGGACAACTCCCTAACTGCCAGACCACCAGCTGCCAGGTATAAGGCTAATTTCCAAACACCATGAGAAGCTTGCAATAATGAAGCTTGCTTTATGAGTGATTAAAAGGTAACGTGTCTAGTATCTCATTTGTTTTGCTCTGCTTGTCTTAAAATGAAACAAAAGAGCAGCCACAGCTAGTGTAATTGTTCATCAGATGTTAGTTTATTATTTCTTTCAGAAAATCTAAATCACCCAACAAAGGACAATCTGCTGTCAGAACTGATGAGTGAATGAATGGATGCATTCTGCTTTAATATTGGTAGCGTTTGTACAATGTTGGAGAAGATCCAGGGCTAACGTGTGAAGAGCTTTGCGTCATTTAAGTGTCGGGCCTAAACTCGAGCCAGCTGTGCTTGCGAAATTGTTGCACACATGGCAGGTTTTTTGCACTTCTTAGTACAGATACTTCAGGGTGTATAACTATAACTGTATCCAATGGCTAGGTATGTGGTTTGGAAATAGTTGTACTCATTATTCAGATTGCTTGGGAAAACCAATAAACGCCCACCCTTCACAGCACCCCTTGGTTTAAAATTACTGGTACTAATGGCAAGATCACAGGAAACAATCATACCACAAGCAGAGCATCAGCAACATGAGATGATTATACAAACCAAGCATGACCACAGAAACATCGGGGACTAAACCTTCAAACAAGGGCGAGAAAAGATAGATATTTTAGCCTGTAGGCCAATTATTTATCCAAACTTTTACAGCCTGTTTGGCCCCTGGCAGTTTGGAAACTAATTTCTTTAAGACAAGAAGTAACTGTTCTCATAACCACAGCAAGCGTGATGTACGGCTCATTAATCCGCATCAAGCTGTGCAGGAAGCTACACATCCCACCCCCACTCTATCACAGCTACATGTACAGCACGTGTGAATACAGTCGTACTCACTGCTGCAAATGCCTGCTTCTAGGAGGCAAACGTGAACTGCATCTGTGGGAAAAGTGAGAAGTAGTTTTTGCCAAAGCAACCCGCCCAGCACACTTTTGCTCTCGAGATATGAGGTCAGAAACACTCATCAGCTTTGGTACAAGAGGTTTCTTCATCTTCTGTGAAAAACAAGTGTTTCATGAATGACGTCAAGTGCGTCATTGGGTGGAGAATACATCAAGATGTTGATACATTTGCTTTTTGAGTCCACTTTAATGTAACAAGTAAACATAATTCACAGCATTTTCTTAGTCAACCATGGAAAAAAATAAGAGACCGTATCATTTTTTTTGGTTATTACTGTCCCCACACACTCCCCCTTCGGACGCTGTGTTCCTGGCTGCCCGCTGCTTCACTTGGTGAATGGGTTAAATACAGAGGAAGAATTTTGTGCTGTGGTGTGTTCATGTATGACAAAATGTTTACTTCACAGCACACAGACAATTATTTTTCTGTATTTAACCCATTTACCAAGTGAAGCAGCAGGTAGCCATAGCAGCCACTGGCAGCCCTGCGATTAAAACCCACCACCTTCGGATCTTGAAGTTTCGCATGCGGCAACATGAAATTAGAGATGCAGGAAAGGCCCCGGTCTTTCATGATGATACTGATGATGATTCATTCTTGGTGATTTCAGTATGCATTAAATGAACTGTATTATTGAGTGTAGTATCACAGGAACGGGTTGAGCTCTAGCCATCGCTTCCTGCAGTGTAAGAGAGATAATTCTTAGTGTTTCAAAGATGGTGTATTGCACAGCGTCATCTTTTCAGTCTTATCTTTGTTATGTTCTGGGAAAAGTCCATAAGACTTTTCTACACGTTGTTTTGCATGTGCTTTTTCCACCCACTCCTGTATTAAATGCTGAAAAGCCATTCTATATATTTCCATTTCTGTCCTTCTGTCCCAGAAATTGCAAAGTCATGTTTAAAGCTTCAGATGGCTCTTAATGGAAGGTGAATTTCCTCCCATTCTTTAGAATGACAGCTCATGGAGCCTACAGTACAGTAATCATGTGCTAACCTTTATTGCTTACTGTGTTCACCATGTCATTACTTCTTTTTTTGAGCATTTGCAGAAAGGTAATCAAAGAAATCAAGAGTAAATGTCTGCTCTTCAACATACCTCTTTGAAGAAGCAGGGTTTCGAAGCAGACGGACTGCAGCAGTTCTCCGCCAGCCTCACGTAATTTTGGGTTGCATTGAGGACAAAACCTGCTGGGATACTCTGGTGTCTCCGAGCAAACTCGTACACGTACCTAGCAAACACAGGAGGTGAACTGATGCTGCATCACAAAGACTCACACTGACTGTTTCAAAGAAACTTTTTGGGCCAGGGAACTTGAACGTGAATGAAATCCTAACTGAATGGTGTCTGATTGATCGTCTTTTGCTATGCAAACCAATGTGCTGCTGGTTAATATTTAAGCTCATTAATGTTTCATCACTAACTGCATCGCATTTATAATGATCTCATTATAGATTAAGCAGATCTGCACTCCATGCACACTCCAAAAATGCAGAAGGACAAAGATGAAAGATTCGAAAATGAAAACAACAATAGCTAAGTGTTCTTAGCTAACAACATTATTTTAGTTCCCTGAGGCACTATATGTGTAAATGAGAAATTAGTCTCTAGAACATAGCATGTAGGAACTCTTACATTGGGAAAGTTCTTCAACTTTAGAAGGTATAAAGTGCAGCATACAAAAAATGTTCTCTAAAGAAGCATCCACAGGAAGATTCTTTCTAGAATCAGTAATGGCTCTTGTATGGCATCACCTGTCTGGCACCTTTTATTAAGTAGAGCATTTATAGGACATCCCAGGGCATCATGTAAATGAAATAACTTCATTTAAACATGCAAATTCATTCATTTGTTCATTCAAGCCACTGAGGGACCTCTGTTCTCCTTCGTTCTGCTTCAGTATCTTCTATTAGCTGTGTATGGAAATGCCAAACAAAACTCTGTTCCATTACTTGACAGTTTGTGAACAGTAAAGCAATTATACACTCTCCAAAAGGTGAGGTGGCTTGCAATTTTCAGGGCATCAGAACTGTGCCCTCTTGTATATTGTTGAAACTCTCTGGGAGACAAAAATCAGACACAGTTCTGATTGAGACACCATCTACTTCACAAGAGAGCCCGGAGTAATTATCACCCTACACCTGCTTTTTTCATAGCAATTGCTTTTGGAGCAAAATGAAGTGAATGCGCATGAACTCTTAAAAAATAACTTCTTGGTTTGGACATATGATTCTAATGAAATATTTCTTTATTTCTTTTGGAAAACGGGTTAAAGCGTCCACTGAAAGGTTCATTAGTGAACTACTGCTTCATTTGCATTAAAAGCCTTCACTGCAAATATCATTAGCTTTGATCAGATCCAGCTTTAATGTTTCTGCAGTGTTTGCTAGCAGAGACCTAGTCACAAACGTGCAATGATGACATAATAGGCCACATATCATGCCTAGTGGGGGTGAGAGGGTTAAGGGGCATTCATTCCAATTAGAATACTCTCATTAAAGAGGATCCTCCTTTTCGTTCTGCAAAATTTAATCACTAGGAAAAAACAACTGCTTTGATTCAAAATAGACGGAGCGTTTGGTGCCTCTTGTAAATAACACAAAGAAATAACTACCTCAGAGCAAGTTGTGTGAAATATTTTAAAATATACTGCCTGATGCCTGGGACATTGTTTAATGATAGTTTTGAGGATATTTTATTTATTTAAAATATCTTCATTGTGCAGAGGTATGTGATGTTCACAGTAGGGCAAAAGAAAACATAGTTTTTCAGATTGTACCATTATCACCATTATATAAAAAAGACATCTGTGGAATAACCTCTTATAGAAAAATATCACACATGAAAGCGGCTCTGATCCGATATGAAAACACACTCATATCGGATATCGGATTAAAAAAATCTTAGTGACAATTTGCACTCAAATGTGAAGACCCAGCACTCAAAGACACCCTGGGTCTTCACAAGCTTTCTTCTATCTTGTCAGCTTCACAGCTTTCAATACTACAATAGAGCGTGAACTGCTCCTCTAACTTGCAAAAGTCAGTACCACACCAATTTTTCCAACAACGAGTCTGTGTTTCGCCTGCCACCCCACCCGCACCACTAGCATACAGCATACAGAGTGACACACAATTTACACACAAACACATTAAACGTCACACATATCTACCTCCCCCTTAATTGATCCCCAAAACACAATTTAACGACCAAAACGCCACTCACTCCGCCCGCAAAGGCTCATGGGAGCCAGTTGTGCCTGCCAGCTCGTCACAATATTTTAAGGTATAGGCTGCTTTGTTGTTTGAGACTAGGTTTACTACATTTAGCACGCAAGCCTCCATTACTTTTACTTTACTTTACTTCCATTACTTTTAAAATTGTCTGTAGGATTGCCAAAACAGCAATTCCCGCTTTTGACTCCAAACTTAATGCCTTCTTGTCTGTTGCCTCAATATGCCTTCTGATTTACTGTGCATGTTCAAATTAAGACCTAATTTTTCTAAATAAAGGTTACTTAGTATTTTCAGGTGTAGTGCCTTGACAGAAATACATTAAAATAATATTTGAGAATCTCTTTTAAGATTTACTTGTCCCACTCAGTAAATTGATTACACAAATTAATTGTGTAAATTTTTTTGTCTTTACTGAGTTCCTTCCAAAATTAATATTAGTGTAAAAATTACTATTTTTCAAAGAATATATATTACAATACCCCAGAGTCATTTCTTTGAGTGCATGTGTGTGTGTACACAGCTCTGAAATGTTTTGCTTCTCCATGCTGGCAATGTGAACTTAGAGTTTTGTGATTTTAGTATGTGGAGGATTTTTTTTCTTCTACCATTTATGTTACTTTAGTTAACTGCAATTGCTAAAATAGTTTTGTATTCTCAGTGTTTTTGCTTGAGTGGGAGTTTTCATCAATGCCAGTCTGTTCTGTTTAAAACATTTATTATCTTGACAGAGAGGCCAAGATAAAGAAAGGGAGGAAATCGGGGCCAAGGTTCTTTTCAGCCAAGCAGAAACAATAACTTAGAGGGGTACAAGATGGTTTAAAACCCCTTGATGGAGTAATAGATCATTTATAACATGGCAATTACAGATGTGCAACCTTCTTTTGACCTTTTGAATGTTTGTGAGGGAAGTCCATGGGGAGCAGTGTTGTTGTTCATCTTATTTAAACTTGTTTTGAGTGTTTTTCTGGTTGACCAGAGGTTCATATTTGCTAAACGGAAATCATAAGCATGGTCACTGTAATGGAGAATGGTCAAGGTGTGAAAGTGACCGGATCCACCAGTCCCCAGATGATTTCACAATGTTCTTAGCCAATGAGAAATGATCAGCCTAGATTATATTAACCTGTGTTACAACCTACAGCCATAGGCTCGTGAAAATGAATATTTCGCTCTCACCAAGTGAGTTGAACCTTTGCACTTTATTTAAATATATTATTGGACCTGAGGTGGAAAGGGGGTGTGGGTTTCCATCACAAGCAATCCCACAAAAGGGCATGGATTAATCTTTTATGTAAAGGCCAGTAGGTACCCGCAACCGATTAAAAGAAAATAAATGCATGAAAGAATGATTATAATGTAAAACTGCAAAAATCACATTCCCTGTTTTTAAGGATCATAGGAAAACCATCTGAAATTAGAGCTTGACAATAAAATGGCAAGTGAATAAATGAACAACAAGAGATGCTAAACATGACTTAGGAATATAAGTAGTCAGTATTAGGTGTAAACCAAAAGCCTAACCTTAAACCTGTTCCAAAACAGAAAACCGTTGTTAAGTTAGCAACATGACTTGCCCTTATTGACCAGGCTTTACTTCACACTGAGCTCTGTCAGAAGGAGGAGTGCTAGCTTATGCTGTTCAGTGGCTGGGTCATTGATAGCCTTGCAGCCAGACTGTTCTACATCTCCTTGAACACTCTGGAAGTACTCTGTTCAACCTGTCACTGTGCTATGCTATGATGAATGGAGATGTTCCCTACTCTAAAATTTCCTCATGCCTTTTTCAGTCTTCCCTCCAAGGAGTTCCAAGTTAGTCTTCTTTCTGTAATAATTCAATATTCCCTCTTCCCTCTTTTGACACATTATTCATGTTTCTTTTTTGTTTTCTACACAAAAAAAAAGTTAAAATTGTTAATAATAATAATAATAATAATAATAATAATAATAATAATACATTTTATTCATAGGTGTCTTTCTGGCACACAATAATATAAACACACAGTAAAAAACAATCATTACAGACAAGATTAAAAAGCATATTAAATTTACACCGTTTAGACATTGTTGATAATGAAAGCTTGTGCATAATAGATCACAAATCAAGAAACAAGTTATCTATTTTTCATGAAAAAAAAGAGAGAACTGCTGAAATTGGAGCCTGGTAATAGATTCGTTTCAAAGTGTCTGGGGATTAAGTGTTCAATGGCAGCGAATCTTGGCTGGTGGAGCTGGATCAGAGCACATTCATTTGCATCAGGGATGCAGGATGCATCACTGCCAGGATTGCCATCCAATGTAAAATGGTAGTTCTTTAACCCCTTCAGACCTTACATCTACTGGAATGGACATGACATGGTTCTTAGTCTAAACCAAATAAAGTCAATTTTTATTGCAGAAGCATATTCTCACACTGAAAATTGTAGAAAAATGTAACTTTCAACGTCAAGTGAATTTTAAGGGGAAAAAAACTCACTGACTAATTATTTTTCAGACTATCACCTGTTCCACAATCATTGGCACCCCTAACAATTCCTAGGAAATAAATGTAAATGAAGTTTTTCTGTCATTTCTACAGTAGTTTACAAA
>JBBPCW010260899.1:0-12700 GCA_037974425.1 Phenacogrammus interruptus
CACACACACACACACACACACACACACACACACACACACACACACACACACACACACACACACACACAGTGTCAGAGTGCACTGGGCAAAGTTACTCAGTCTTACATAAGTTCCAGAATTTGTTTTTAAACATCACCGTTGAATGTCTTCAGTCAGATTCTGAGCGAACTGGACGAAGAAGCGGTAGACACAAATATTTGTGGTAAAACAAAACCTCAGTGGCATGCTGGAACAAAAAAAATTGTTGTCAACACACACATCATTGCAAAATGGGCTATTTAAGGTCTTCTGACCCAAATAACAGGGAAGATGTAGCTAAGCGTTAAGCCAGGTGGGATTTATGCAGGTCAGTGACATAATGATGAGAAACCATCAAAGCAAGATAGGAAACCAAGAACTGGGGTAGCCACAATTAATTATTAATCCTTTATTATATTGTGCAAAAAAGAGTCATAGTATGTTTTAGTATTATTCTTCGTTTATTAGTCCGTTTTATTGTTTAGCCTTTCTTACTAATACTAATACTAATATTAGCTCTAATGCATATGAAGTGAAATTGAGACCATATGCCAAAGCCTTCAGCAGAGGTTTGCATGTTGTCTATGATGATTAATGTCATATGGCTTACCTAATCAACACACAGTCACATGGTTGTGCTTTATATGTTCTATACACTTCTATTTCCTAAGAAAAAGGGAAACAAGAAGTTGTTTAAATGGGTCAATTCTCAAGCATCATCACAACCACTGGCTTGTGTCTTAGAATTATACTCTCTTCTGACAGTAAGAACAGTTGCTTCAGTCACATAACAGTCAAGCATTTATGTGGTGGATATCAAACTTAGAGTAGTCTAGTCTAAATTACTATCATTCACTGTTGCAGAAATAACAGCTCACAAACACTGTGAAAACTCATACCCTGCATGTGCCTTTATTTCAATCCCAATTTTCAATTTTAGCCCCACCTACTGGTGGATCTTCAACAACAACAAGAAAGCTGCGATGTAATGCAGTATGAAAGTTTATTGACTAGTATTCTTATTCGTTTTGTACATAACTTTTAGAGAAAAAAATAGAATACTATATTATTAACATTGAGAACAGGTCCTGCACCTGAAATGCATTGTGTAAGACATCAAAATAGTCTTAGGCGCTCTTCTACAACAACATTCATATTAAATAAATACATTCAAACTATATTGATATGAAGTACTATACTGATATGAAGAAATACATAATGTCTGTTGTAAGTTGGTGCCTCAGCCTGGTATACTGGACCCTTCAGTACAGAAGTATACATGTATAAACGCCTACAGTACAAAAGTTAGAGACCACCCGTTCATATGTTTAATTCAAAACAGCCAAACTTTACAGTTATTCCTTTTTAGTGTCAGAAAAAGAGCAGAAACCACATTTATCAGAAAATGATGAAGAAAACTCAACAATTAAATAATATTAGTTTCTTCAGTTTGCAGTGTGTCCACCCTTTGCATGCATTGTAACCTCTGCAGGGACATTTGTCACAAGTTTTGTTTTAGACTTGTAGTATTTTCTGCTTCTAACAATTCAAATGATCCTAATTACACAATCAGTCAATAAACCTTCACCTCACATGTTCAGTTTCAATTGTCTGGTGTAGATTTTCCATGCATTTGTCTCTAAATAAAGTTTTCTTAAACAGAGCGGAGCTTGATTTTCACCTCACTTTCAGACGACAGATTTAACTATTGTTTATTGGATAGGGACATTTTTGGTGGTCTACTGGTTGCTGTTAAGTGTCTCGTTTTCTCTGTTATATCTTTCACTAATTTTTATCAACATTGGTTTTCCCTAGAAATCTCTCCTCAGTCATTTACATGCACATGACAGGAGAATATGTAAGGCAGCTGAGGTATGTGAGGGTAGCTGCTTATGTCAATTTTAGTGATTCTTTGAAGATGAAAGCTCTGTGAGAGTTTTGAGAACAGCTTTTGTTGAGAGGACAGAATTAAAGTGGCTTAGCGTGTACAAAACGCTAAAATTAAATAAAACATAATTGAAAAAGCTAGGTTTGCAATTACATTTTGCAATTCTAAATCTTTCAGGTTTATTTCTGACACAGAAAAATAAACCATTTGTACCCAATAGTCATTTTGACAAGAAAGTACATTTAAAAAAAGGTGGCCTCTGACTTTTGTACAGTACTCATTTGCACTCAAATATATATATTTAAATGTTTCGCTTGAATTACAGTCATGTTTTTTTTTTATTTCAATTTCTTGAGGAAAGAACTGACTGCTGAAACATTATCTCAGGTTTAGGTCATTCTAAAAAATGGTAAAATGTGCAATGATCTAGAAATTAGACCAGTGAATTGCTGTACAAGCATGATGATGGCATTCATAATGCTGTACTTCTGACAGTCTTGCTCCCTGCACCTATTCTGTAAACCAAACCACACATGAACAAATAAACTCTTACTACCACACGCAGTCAAGCACTGTCTTAGAGTATCACTCTTTAGGAAAACAGAGTAGAGGGCATTCTCTAAGCCTGTGTGTAGCGAATGATCTCACTCAAGTCGTAGCCAGTGACAGCAAAAGCGTAGCCATCGCCGTCGCAGAACTTTGCTCCGCAAATCTGAGTGTCCGTCACACACTCATTATACAGGTGCTCAATCTAAAGAGAACACAGGAGAGGAAGGGTATGCACAGACAGCTGTTAAAGAACTTCAAAAACTTTAATATTTAAGTTTGTGCCCTGCAGTATTCTACTTTTTTTCACTTAGAAACTAGAATATGTCATTTTACCAGGGTATTTAAACTGTTGCTCTGGACTGTATATAAGTTTGGTGGGGAAAATGTTGGCAAATCATGGAAAATATTGATTAATTTCAGCTATATCACAGTATATAGTGATGTTGGCCATGACATCACTTAGAAATCTGTTGAAAACATATTTATTTTTAAGAAAATAAATATAAATCCACAAATTTATAATTCACTTTAAATGCACAACCTGCATTTAAATGCATTTGGGTGCAGAGCATGGGGAAGTCAGTTCAACAAAACTGATGGTGCTGACTGAATTTCTCACCTCCACACTGTTGGTTTCTGGGGTGGGAGTTAAATGCCACACTCGAACAAAGGAGTCCTCGGCAGCAGACAGCAGCTTTGAGTTGACAGAAGAGGAGAAACACATACGGTTGCTGGCCATACATCTGTGCTATACATATAGAACATGAGGGAGATCTGCTGTTCCTACCAGTCCAGTGAAAGGAGCAATGTCCAGTGAGTAGATCCAGCGGGCGTGGGCATTGACCTCAGCATGCAGGATCCCAGTGACCCCCTCGTACAGGCGGATTTGTCCCGTGCCATAGCCGGCTATCACTATGCCTTTCCACAGCTTTACTGAAGAGCAGCTAGTGCTGGCAGGATAAGAGACATGAACATTTCCAGTATTGTGATTCTTCTCACTTACAGTTTTAGAAGTATTCATAAGTATTCATTGTTTTCAAGTTTTATTCCAAGTTCATATTATTCTATTAAACCTTTAACTCAAGGCAGTTTCCCACTCACTCAAATCCTGGGATCTTGTTGAGAAGCTGAAAGTCCCCTCCAGACTTCCACACACAGAGAAGACCTGAGTCATCGGCACTTACCAAGTCCGCAATACACTCCTGAGGGAGGGAGAGAAAGAAGAGTAAACTTCAGTACACAGTTAGAATGAAAGCAAATACATGCTAGATCACATCAATCCAACAAGACCCTGAAAAGACTAGTAAAGACGAGATTTTCATATTTAAAAATAGCATGAACATTTTTATTTTTGCAAAAAGGTTTTACGCAGAAATCTCCACAATAACGCGGAAACTATCAAATATCCTCCGCCTTTTTTTGCTTTTTTGTGGAAATGAATATCTTTTTTCTGGATATTTTCACACAAGGGGACCCATTCACCAATATTTTGGCCCACGACATTCCAAGTTGCATATCTCGGCGCGGAAAGCACTCAGACACTTCAAACTCCACAGCTCGATAGATCTCCAGGAGACCTTTCCAACGAGCCCTCATTTGTATTTCTTGCCCGAGTAGATATGGGGTTATTCCCCGAAAACTGTTCACCTTTTTGTTTTCTCCAGCGACCTTCTGAGTTGCATTTATCGGCGGGAAATTCAAATTCGAAAAAGGGTTTAACCTGACATTTTCTTTAAGGGTAATGCATTAAACTAAGTTTAAAATGACATTAGTGAAGTGAAAATCTGGTCATACGTGAACACACACCACAGCACACAGTGTGAACAGTACGAAATACTTCTTCTGCATTTAACCCATTCACCAAGTGAAGCAGGGGGCAGCTACAAGCACAGCGCCCAGGGAGCAGTGTGTGTTGACGGTACCTTGCTCAGGGTACCTCAGAGGTGCCTAGCGGTCTTGGGAATCGAACCCGGACTTTCTGATCACAGGGCGAATGCCCTAACCACTAGGCTACCACTAGGCTACCAACTTAACATGTTCTGGGATTATATCTGGGGCATATTTAGGGTTTACACTATTAAAATAGGCATTTTAGGCATTTTTTTAAAAAACCAAAACACAACAATGCGTTTTTTCACTATACGCGGGTCTTGGAACATAACCACCACGAAAAGCGGGGGATTATTGTACTATACATTATTAATGTAAAAAGATATATGGGCTATCCGTCTATTAATAACATGTAATTGTTTATTTTAGAAGTGGTAGATTTGATCTTATATTCTTTTCCCAAGTCCTTTACCGAGGTTATGGGGGTAAAGTAGGTTAATGGGGTATAGTATGGGGGCAATAAAGAATAAACAACATAACAGTTCAAAATGTAATAACCTAATTATATTAATAATAACGCTTTAGCAATCCCTCCACAAAGACAAAGAAGTTACCATGTCTGTTAAGTAATTTAACAACTAAATATTTTGGCATGAACAGCAAAAGGGTTGTTAAAGACAGATTTCAGCTAATGTCTGTAGACAAACGTGTGAATATAGAGCAATCTTAGGATGTGGTTCAGCCACAAATTTCTGAGTTGAATCTGTTTTATACTGATACTGATGCTGAATGTGGAGCAAGTAGACACCTTACCATACTGCCTGAGCACTCTGAGGCCATGTCTGTAATAGCCTCTAAATGTTCCTCTAGGACTTCAGAGAGTGTAATGTTGCTCCCTTTGGTGGGGACATCAAATACTAACACTGAACCAGACGAGATCCCTAAATAGGACACAAGAATGGAGAAAGCATTTTCACAATTTCTATTCATTATGAACAAACCATAGTGTATATGAAGATATACTACATGGACAAAAATATTGGGACACCACCTCTAAACTACTGCATTCAGGAGCCCCCTTACTTCCAGTGAGTGGCAACCTTAATGCTTCAGCATACCAAGACATTCTGGACAACGTCATGCTTCCACCTTTGTGGACACAGTTTGGGGAAGAACATTTTCTATTCCATCCAGCATGACTGTGTCCAAGTGAACAAAGCAAGATCCATAAAGACATGGCCGGATGAGTTCAGTGTGGTAGACCCTGCTCGGCCAGCACAGAGCCCTGAACTCAAGCCCATCCAACACCTTTGGGATGAACTGGAAAGGAGATTGTAAGCCAGGCCTTCTTGTCCAACATCAGTGCCTGACTTCATAAATGGTGGGGGCAACTTCATATTAAAGTAGATGTATTTGAATACAATGTCATTAAAGTCTCAGCTGGTGTAATAGCCAGTCATCCCAATACTTGACCATATTGTGTATCTTTTCAGTAAGGAACTGTGGTGTTTGGGTGACGCTTACCTACACAGATATACTTTTCTCTCACTGCAGCAATCCCTCGTGCAAACACTGCCTGAGCTGACGTAGAAGAAAAGTCATGAGTACCACATACACACTCAAATATCCACACCAGCACCGAGTCGAAGCTTACCTGTGGGAGTCTCCGGGGTATCCAATGCATGCCAGTACACCATGATGGATCCATCAGACTCATACATCTAATACATAAATGCAGGACTTAAGAACATAAACAGTCACTTGGCGACAGCTGTATATTTGAATTCTACGTGACTATTCTATGTCCCACCTGAATTCCTTTCTGAGATGTGAGGACAAGGAGGTCCCTGGATGGTAAGACACACCATGCTGCCTGAGCAAGATATAACAGAAAGTTTGCCCAGGATATTCACCTTTATGGTGTGACATTCATAAACATCCCTCCTGAAATAACTGAACGTTGTGAAGAGGTTTCGTTCATTTATAAAGTCTCCTAAACTCCACGGACAAGTCTGCACCATCCTAATGAAGAGCTGGATGTGGTTTGAATGAGTTGAGGGAAATTTTGGTGATGTATTTCTGCAGAAACAATTAGTGTTTGTTGCCCCATAGCTCCAGGGCTTGACTAAAGTGAGACAGATACAATTGTGTAGAATGTAAATGTGATTTTTCACCAAACTGTTTCTTAGAGGTTATATTTAAAGCTGTATATTTAAGTTCAAACGTTTACAAATGATTAAAATTACATTCTTTTCCACTTTTGTTTTAGCTACATTTTGGTTTTAGTTACATTTGTGAGTAACTACTAGTATTTTTAACTTCCCTTGAGAGCAGAGTAGAGTTAATAATATTTACACTGAAGGCTAGAGTTCGTTTGTTGTTTGTTGTGACACCTGTGGATCATTCATGTGATGTTATGGATCAGGATGTGCACATGCAGGTTGTTTCAGGGCGCAGGTGCGTTTACACTAAAGACAGATATGGTTCACTTACACACAGGAACATGAACCAGCAGGGCAGAAAGATCTAATCTGACGGCTACAGTCTGTAACTGTAACACCTGTGTCCACTCTGAGAACATTTTTATGGTGTGAGGAGTAATTAACCCCAAATTTACTCCCAACATTTATGTGGTGACTCCATAGACTTTGCTGACCAACTAGTCGACTTGAAAAATTCGTTAATGTCCTAATATACATACATACATACACACACACACACACACACACACACACACACACACATGTGGAGTCACCACATATATACACACACACATATATATATATTTTTTTTATATTTTTTATATATATATATATATATATACACACATGTTTATATCTATACTACAATTCTGTATACAGTACTATATTGTTAATGTCTCCTAAATGTGCCCCCCTATAGTATTTTACAGTATTTCATTTTTAAGCAAAGTATTTATAAATTTAGATATATTTATAAATATACAGGTTAACTTGTAATCCCCCGCTTTTTTACTCTTACTGTTAATCTGTCTGAGTGCTGCTGTTCTCTTGCGTTCTATGTCACACCTATGATCCAAGAGGATGGTATTTCATCTCACTGTGTACTATATGTATATGGCTGAGATGACAATAAATCTTTACTTAATTATTTACAGGGTTTAACTCAACACTGTCTCTGAGCACACTCACTGAAAGTGCTGAAATTCTACTTCATCCATGTTATTTTACACACCTGTCCTTTTAGAGCATAGTGGATCTATAAGCTGAGTTAACCTCATAAAGGGATCAGTGGGTGGAAGTACAGGCTAGGTGTTTCTAATGAACTGGATAGTGGTTGTATATCCCAGACTGTACTGTGAGATACTGAAAGCTTTCTCTGTGCAAATACAGGGGGTTAATCATGCAAACTGAACAGAGATAGTTAAATACTATACCTGCATGATGAGTGAGGAGCTGGTGGCTACGTTCCCCTCTTTGGACTGTAACTGTCGATGTGAATAGTTTAGTCCGTCCCAGGAGGCGCTGACCATGTTGACCACATTGGCGTGGACCACGGTGAAATAGGTGAGGCACCGCGGAGCAATGCGCAGGACGCTGAGATTGTTGTAGAGCGCAGATGCGCTGCTCTTGATCTGGATGCTCTTCTCCTTATGATACATTTTTGCCATTTTCTGAGCAAATTAGAGATAACACTCCTCCTCAGTTATTTCTGAAACACAGACAGGGTCACACTTTTCTTTATTATTTCTATTTGCAGCATTACATTGTCTAAGGTACATTAAAATCAATAAAATGTTATGATTTCAAAATGTTCATTTTCTTTGCATCATAGAATTTAGATATTTATGAAGCCAGTAATGCATGCTGAATTAAACTGAAGACAGACAGAGAGAGAGACAGAGAGGTTATGTGCCATAAATGAATGTTTTTCTAAATCAGGATTCACCATACAGATGGTGCATTTCTTTACCGGTTTCGGCTACATTAAACACAAATGGTTGGGGCAGCTGGTGGTCTAGTGGTTAGCGATCAAAACTGTGGGTACGAATCCAATAATTGCTGGTGGCACCACTGAGGTACCCCCTGGGTCCTGTGTCGCTGGCTGCACACTGCTTCGCTTGATGAAGCTTGACTGTGTGCTGTGTTGTGTTCTCGTGTCACTACAAGAAGCCATTTTACTTTATGTGTTAAAACATAAAGAAGAAATGAGACTATAACCTTCTCTCTAGCTAAACCTGTTGCACACTAAGTAGAAGGAGAATAGTGATTACAGTGGTTTAATGCAGTCTACAAAGCACTCATAAAGTGATGGGTATGGAGCCAATGCACAACTAATTTCTCTAAATGTGTTTGTATAACTGTGAAGTTACCATTTGTCATACATCAGGGGTTTCGAACACCAGTGCTGGAGGGCTGTGGTTCAGCATGTTTTGGTGATTTCCCTGCTCAGAAACACCTGGCTCACCTCACCGGTTAATTATCAGGTTTAGTGAGGGCGTTTGAGGTGAAGAACCATCAATCTGTGCTGGACACAGGCCCTCCAGGATCGGAGTTTGACACCCATGTCATACATGAACACATCCCAGTACACAGTGCGAACAACAGGTAATTTATTCTCTGCATTTTACCCATTCACATGTGAAGCAGCCAGGAACACAGGAGCAGTGTATGGGATGATACCTTGCTCAATAATACCTCAGAGAGCCCTGGGATTCGAACTCACTACCTTCTGATCATATAGGGCCAACTCCCTAACCACTAGTCTGTTCACCAACTGCCCATTCATTCTGTAGAGCGTTTATGAGGTCAGGCACTGTTGTTGAACGAGAAGGCCTGGCTCGCAATCTCTGTACCAGTTCATCCCGAAAGTGTTGGATTGCGTTGAGGTCAGGGCTCTGTGTGGGAGAGTCAAGTTCTTCCACACTGAACTCATTTAAACATTTATGGAAGCATGCCGTTGTCCAAAATGTCTTGGTTAACTGAAGTATTAAGATTGCCCTTCACTGGAAATTAGAGGTGTATGCCAAAGCCTGAAAAACAGGTGTCCCAATACTTTTGTCCATATAGTGTATCGAAATAGCCACCAAGCTACCGCTTTTTCCTCTTCACTAGCTAGCAAGCAAGAAGGGCAGCTCCTGCCACTTAGCATTAGCAGCTTTTGTTTGGTGTTTTAACAAATGTACGACCTATTCACCAATGTTCGGCGACGTTTAATGGCAATAACATGTAAATAAACGTTGGTTACACCATGATGTAAGAGAAGGTGAGCGCCATAACCCGCTCTTTAACCAGCTAACCAGTTATCTTACCACTTCGCGTCCTCCGCAGCCATGGTGACGGCAATAGCGACGCAGTGCCTGCACGTAGGGCACGTTCCAATCTGTATTAGTGTGTTCTTACTAGGACTCCTATCTAGTGTGTAGAGTGAAGGGGCAAGTACCCTGGAATTGGATTAAACGGTGTAAACAGCGCACGCTTTTAATACATGCACAAAAATTATATTTTTGTAATATTTGCATTACAAAAATATACATTTACAGTATTTTTGTACACACCTCTTCTAATTTTATATTACAGTATACTGTTGTATAGCTTTGATTCTATTGGTGATGTTTCTACTTTTATTGTCCACTTTGCTGTTGTAACAGTGCAAGTTAATCTGATCTTTTTAAAAGTACATTATGGTATACTTTGTACTACTTATATCACTCTTGGTTTGTTTTATGGCTTGTTTATGAAAGCCACCAACAGGATAACCTTGAAGTCCTCATGTAGAATGCTCTACCCAGTGTATCATCATGTCAACCTCAAGCACTCCAATTGGAACACGCCCGCTCTGCGTGTTTCTCTGGCTGTTACCTAGCAACTAATATTTTAGGTGCGGCTGGTCCAGGGTCAAAGAGAACTTGAGGGTCCTTCGTTCCGTTGATTTTTCAGAGCGACAAACTTCACACTCAGTCCAAAAGTGCATGTGTGAGTGCTCACTTAGGGTAAGTCAATGGTAACCTGTGATGTGATGTACACTTAGAACGCAGTTCACCCCGATCTAAATAGTATGGACAAAAGTATTGGGACACACCTGTTTATTAGGGTTTGTGCTAGTCCCCTTATTTCCAATCAAGGGCAAGCTTAATTCTCCAAAGTAGCAAGACATATTGGACAACACCATGCTTCCAACATGTGGACACTGTTTGAGATAGGCCCTCTACTCTAGCATGACGGTGCTCCAGTGCATAAAGCAAGCTCCGTAAAAACATGGTTGGGTTGGGAGAGTTGAGTGTTAAAGGACCTGCGTGGCACAGAATCCTGACCTCCACCCCATGCAACACCTTTGGGGTGAACTGTGCTCTCAAAGTTGAAAACATGATATTGTCCGATAGCCCTTCACCGAAAGTAAGGGGAAAGTAATTCAACAATTACTTTTGTCCACATAATGTATGTTGAAAACGGGAACTAATTAGTTAATGCAGAAGGAAGCCAATTAATGTTACTTTTATGCAGCATTCGTTAAGGACGCCTGATGATAATTTTAAATGAATAATAATTTGATAATAATTAATGCAAGCTGTATAGTACACTGTGTGAACTTTTCATGCTGTGTGGACCTATAAAAATAGTTCACTGTTTCGGAGATATGAGGTTTTGGTGGCTATTGTTCCATTCTTGTACTATATTAATGCATATTGCAGCAATCAGCCTCTTCATAAGATGATAAATAATCATCTAAATAATCCAGTCCAGGCCATCTTTACTGTAATACTCCTCAGGAACTATGTCAGGATCCAGGAGCCGAGGTGAAAAGGGACAGGCCAGAGCTGAGAACCGAGGTGAAAAGGGACAGGCCAGAGCTGAGAACCGTGCTGATAAGGGACAGGCCACACCTGCACAGCTCGCACTTCCTACTCCAGATGTGCTGGACATCATCCCCAGTCGCTTGGCTGAGTCTGAGTGGTTGTCCATAATGTCACAAGAAGAAGGAGAGGACATTGTGTCAGATTTAGTGGAGGAGCTCATGAATGGTGTGATTGACAAGTGTTATGCGGTGGACATTAAGAAACAGGTAAAATATATCAGTCATAGAAAGTTACAATACCAGCTTACCTGTTGTACTGAAGGAAAATTGACTTGTTCTCATCAGTGCATTAATGCGTAACTTGTGTGGGCTGATCTTTCTCCTTCAGCTTGTGCCATTCGCTGTGGCTTGGGCAAAGGATGCTATGGTCCAGGTGATTAAGGGGCAGTTCCTAATGCGTGATGAAGGTGATGGAGTGAATGTAACCTCAGACCTGCAAGAGGACACAGAGCCTCCTCCTGCGACCATAGATTCTTGGGCTCAGGGCTGTGTGCCAGTTATTCGAATCTTGAACCCTTTAGAGGTAACTGTGTGCACTCTTTAATCTGATTTAATGTAATGAGTCTATTCATGCTCTGCTTTTTTAACTGCTGTTGCAAGGCTGCACACATTTTGGAGGAGCCTTAAGGAAAATGTTAGTGCATAACTGTTTGGTCAGAATACCTAGAGTTAGCTACATTTATGCCACAGCCTTAAGTTACTCTAAGAGATATGCTGATATGTTCCTTGTCTCATATACCAACATTAACAGAAAGTGTGACATGATGCCTCAAGTTACAGATAAAGCCAAGCTGTATCAGCAGCACAGAGACTGACAGAGCTGGAAAGCTGAGGTCAAGTAGTCATTTCGACAATATACACACAGTACAAAACAGGACCATATTGCAACAGAGGAACAGATGCAGAGACACCAAAAGCCTGAAAGTGCAGACAGGATGAGAGAAAGAGGAACACAAAAACAACACAAGCAGTAAAAACGATCGCAATTACAGCAGCAACGGTTGAAAATGTGCAGTGGAATAAACAGAGGGGTGTTTACTTTACTGTTTCATTCACTCATTTTCTGTAACCGCTTAATCCTTATTAGGGTGTGTGAGATCTCAACAACAAAAGGATCCCAGCTGATCTATAAAGTAGAGATGATTCAATCAGTGAGTGAGTCAATTTATTTATGTAGCTTTTTCAGCATTACAGAATCTACAAATCAGCTTTACAGAGTCCAGGTCCAAGCCAGTTTTGAGCAAGAAAAGGGCAACAGAGGCAATAAAAACTCCCTAACAAAGACTCAAACATGGAATTGTGCTTCTCTGGTTGGCACCAAGGAGGAATAAAATAAAAGAATTCTATGGTTGAAGGACAATTTTGCCTACATTTTTTAAAGCTTGTCCAGCCTGTGAACAATTTTGAACACATTTGTACACACTAGAGTTCAGGAAGGTCCCGTTTTGTGAATGTTGCTGTCATAGTTTTGGGAATACGTACATATTTAGAATATAGTAACTATTTATACAGGGAGTGCAGAATTATTAGGCAAGTTGTATTTTTGAGGAATAATTTTATTATTGAACAACAACCATGTTC
>JBBPCW010260939.1:0-12697 GCA_037974425.1 Phenacogrammus interruptus
AAATAAATAAATAAATAAAATAATCGTTCATTAATAGTAATCGAGTTAAAATTAATCGAGACTTTAATTTCAGGCCAAATCGCCCAGCCCTAGTACAGAATTAACTAGGCTGGCATGCGTTTGCTCTCAAGGCTATGAAATAGACCATAGTGTGACTATTAAGTTCAGAGGAAGAGTCTTGGCAAAAATAAGCTGTACTAATAATGGCATGATTAGTGAATGGTATGTGTAAACAACATTTATCAGCTCATTTTATTTTACGACAGGAAAATGCTCAGTGCGCCATCCATCCATTTATAAATGCTGTGTGAACTGAAACAACTGAAGTATGCAAACCAGCGACACTTCAAAGCAACTTCATTTGGAAAAACAGACGCGATTCGAGTCTAGACACTGCTGGTCAACACACCACATTAGATGCTCTCAGCGAGAGGTGGCTTGGCACTGGGCTGGCCACAGCAAATGACCACCTACTAGGTGCTGAAATGTAACAGCTATCTCTTCACACATTTTTCCTCAGTGGTTTTGCCTCTAAATCTCTTATTCAGTTTCGACTTCATCTCAGACAAAAGCTTAATCAAGGCTTTGCACTGAACGCTGATCCACTAAATGACTCGCAATGACTTCCAACAGAATGCAGGTAAAGGAAAGATTAAAGAGAGGTGGAGGCCAGCGGGGATGACTGCTGAAGCTCTATTCAAACAGAGGTACCTAGTGCCCTTCAGGATCCTACAGAACAACTGGGGAAAACCGATTAAGCATATGGGGTTCTAAATCAATTATCATCAGGCCAGTAATTGGCCCCTGTGAGTCCAGAAAGGTCAGAGGATGAGCTCTAGTATCTAGACTGTAAATACTCGGATCATTTCTTCATCTCAAGTAAAATATCCTGGATATGATCTTGTCTAGATAAACATCATCTGCATGAGCTACTGCAGCGAAAAAGAAAATGTAGTATTATGAGCTAGAAATGAGTTCCACCCCATAAATTCTATAAAACAGTGATGGCAGAAAAGCAGGTGTTTGAAATCATCCGGATCCTGAGAGGAAGCTAACAACGATATATCAGTGCGCTAGAGTTTACGTGAAATTGAGATTAATAGAATACAAATGAAATGAATGCATTTTGCAATACTCTGAAAAATTGTGAAATACATCTTCCAAATGCGAAAAATAACTAGTAATGACTCCTAACATTCAGTAGCAAAAACGTAATGAGGCATCCTGTGGTATTTGGAAACATTGTAGACATTTAAGAATGGTTTATGGTTTATAGTAAACTATGTAATTTATATAATTACACACTCCATAGAAAACATTACATTTCCAACACTAGTGTCAGATGCTGAAAATGGCACTTTTGTTGCAAATGTTAGCTGGAACTGGGTTTGTATTGTGGTGTGTGGGCCTTGAGTCCTGCTTATTTTAGCTACTGTTAGCTTAGCTAACAGGCTAAATCAACAAACACCAAACAACAGGTTTGATTTTAGCTTTCTGTCAGTCTTTGTTAGCTGGAAATGAACCTGAACTGAAATTTGTTCTGGGAACTAAGATCATTTTACGAAGAAGCAGCTCCAAACACCTCAGAACAGGTCCGTCTTCTGCTTTCTGACACTTCAACATCAGTCACTCGTCATGTCTTTCTCAGACATTTGTCTACACTTGTTTCAGCAGAGCTCTTGAACATCTGATCGGCCGATCACTCACACGTATTGCCAATTTCAAACCGATCTTTTTTGGGGGGGTTTATTTATTTGTTTATGCATTACATTTTATTTATTTAAAATTTGTAAGGAAATTTTGTTATAAAAAAGCTTTATATGTTTGTATTTGCTGTACAGCTGCCACTATCATATGTCACTATTATAATAGTAACCAGTAAACAGGGAAAGTAACTCCCACGTTACATTAAAAAAGCAGCTCTAATTTTCTGTTATCTTGGGAAAAAAATCGGTATCAGAAAAATCGGTATCGGCTGATCACTCTTACAAAAAAATCGGTAATGGGAATCGGCCAAGAAAATTGCAATTGGTGCATCCCTACAATAGGGGTTTAGAGTGGTTTAAAAAGACCAAATGGTTATTCATTAGGCCATAAATACCTTAAAATAGTTATTAAGCACATGAACAAAAAGGGCAAGAGTGATCTGTTCTATCTACAAAAGCGAGCCCTAAGCTATAACAGTATGGATGTACAAGGGCTCACTATTAGACACTATTGTCCTTTTTTTTAAATGTTATAACAGCTTTTTTATGTTGTAACCGGTTACATTTAGTTTCATGTAGCAATTCTGCGAACTTTCTGAAGAATATTGCATGACACGCCTACGTACTGTCGTCATTGGCTACATCCTGTTGTCATAGCCTACATCCTGTAGCCATTACCTACATCCTGTAGCCATTACCTACATCCCATAGTCATCCCCTGGGTGGGCTGCATCTTGCTGTTCTTGACGAGTGTGTTGAAATGTTTTGAAAGGGTCGGACCAAACCCAGATTTAGTTTTTGAAAGAACAGGCACAAATGTGACAAAGGAAAAATTTACATCACCTACAAACGTAGAAGAGGGTCAAAGCTGGGGTACGTAGTGAACACTGACTAGATGGTTTTGGCCTTTAATTCGTAATAGCTGGAGTAACACAGCCGTTCTCCAGACTGCGGCTAAAACGTTTTAGGCTTAACGTCTCAATTCTATAAGCAAACAACAGCTGGAAGAGCACGATGTACCAGCTTCTTAAACATACATTAGAATGAGTTTAATCGTGGATGCACAGCAATATTTTGGTATCAGAATTACCATTGGTTTATTTGCATTTATATGTATTTATTGCAATCTGAAAAAGCAGCATGTGTAGGTGACACTGAAATAATGTACTAAAAAAAATTAATTTGTCTCCGTTTACCTCCTTTCTAAGCTATTTTTCAAACCAGGTAGATCTCATCCCAGTCTCTGCATGTTATATGTATAGGGATCAGCGGAAATCAACACTGACCTACAAATCCCAGCGTATTTTATTCATGCATGCTGTTTATTTTTTCCAATTATTCTATTTCTTTGCCCTATACAGTCTAGAAACAGCCCTTCTTCTATGTAATATCAAGAACCAATTTCTAAACAGTCTTAAAACCAGACTTTTTTTTTGGTTGTTTCTTCTGACAGGAATGAAAGTGGGCCATTGCATATTGTAGAACAGACTGAATCCTGTTTGTCAGGGGTCTATGACTTAATTTTCTGCACCCTGTACAGACAACAGCCTTATGTGGTATTTATTCATAATATGACTCAGGATTACACCCTTTGAATAGTTCGTTTCCAAAATCGACTGTTTTTTCATCTATTTTTTATGGACAATAATCAAAGACTTTTTTCCTTTTCAATTGCTCCTGAATAATTCAAAACAACAAGAAAACCATTAAAGCTCCCACTTGCTGTCTTACACGACCCCTTTTCCTAATCAGAGCTCTGAACCAGGCAACATCCTTCTTACGCTGTTTCAGAAAACAGAATTTGCTGTTCTGAAATGTGAGCTGTGAACACGCTAAGCCGTCTGCGACCGGGCACCGCTCCAGGATGAATGCGTTCCTTGGACATTAGCTTGAACCTAATAGGAAAACGGATATTGGAGTGAAAGAAAACCAGGCCGCCCTGATATTGAGTTTGAGATTGTTCAGCAAAGGCCCACGAAGGGTGTGGGTGCCAGTCAAGGCAGTGGCATTTCATCTCAGCCTCGCATGTAGCCGAGATATCCGTACCACTTGTGCCGGGAAGAGGAATTTGGCGCTTGTGTCTCAGCATGTGATGTCATTACAATAGTTTTCCACCAGTGTTTCCACCTGCGTTTGAGATGTAAACACAGTCATTCGGAGTCGACACTCGGGTTGAAATTGTTCACACTGGTGGCAAATGGACCACATATGCCACTTACGCCCCTAAATGCTCAGTTACTACCGGTTGTGGTCATAATGCATTGCCTGAGGCCTGAGATATTGGTTTATCATAATTTTGAGAAGATTTTGGCATAAAGCATAACACGCAAAAAAATAGACACAATACCACTTTTTTTATGTCCGATACGATACTATAAATTTGGATATCTGCCGATACAATACAAATCCGATACTTTTTTAAACAAAAAAAATAAAAATAATGCTTTCACAAAATGTTCGGATACATATTGTATACCTTCACACAATATCATATCTGTGATATAATAAGGGAGAAACATTACACAGAGAACATATATGATGTCTCCTACAGGGTGCACTTTGTAAAAACAGCTTACATTTATAGGCGTAATTTTTCATAATTTAGCACAATTTTCACACATTTGGAGCTAAATGTGTTTTAAAAAAAACTGTTGCACTCTAAATCTAAATGTTGCACATTTACAAATAAAGACACTAAATGTGGGATTTTAATGTAGCACTTTTACAAACGGCGAGATATGCTAACTGGCCATGCCCTGTGATTACAATTGGCTGTTACTTAGCAGGGGGCTGGACTGCGTGCTGTGATATCCCTTGGAGGAGCCAACATGGAGGACTTGCCTTAAATTATCTTAAATCTAAGTGTTAAATATGAAAAATATATCTCGCACGCAAAATGTAAAACTCCACAGTTAGATAGGGCTCGGCGAGACCTTTCTAACGACCCCTCGTTCGCCATAATAGCCCCATCTTGGACAAAAGTAATGGGACACCCGGGCTATTATGGCCTGTCTTTGGAAAGGTCTCATTGAGCCCTATCTAACTGTGAAGTTTCCCGGAGATTGATGGTTGTCCCGCCTAGAAAAGTCGCGAGCTCCTTCCGTGGGGGGATAAACACCCAGGTGAGGTGTCCCAATACATTTGGCAGTCTTGGCATTTTCTTTTTTGAGTCTGAAGTCCCTCCAAACTGCTGACATGTTGGCAAGTCTCACACACAACACATCTTCTCGCATTATGCACGTCGCAAACCAAGTTATGCATGCTGTAATTCTTTTCCGAAATTTTTAATGGTTCGAATTACATTTTTCCGATTTCCAATCCAGTAATGTAGGTCAGGATAGTCTCTGCATCTCTGCTATTTTTCTAGATGTACGATCACCGATCAATTTGGATCAAAAACAAAAGGGCTACATTTGAGACCATTATGCCACTAATCACCACTTTAAAGAAACTCAGTTAATTACAATTGAAATTTGTACATCAAACCCACCATGAATGACCTGGTTTACATCTCACAAATTATTTTTTAAAATAAGAAAGAAAAAATGTTACAATTCTTGCCTACAGAGTGACATCTGTGTTGGTACCCAGCTGCCTTATTTCTGTCATTCAGCCGTATGTTCCTACTTGCTCCTCCAAGGAACATCATCTGGCCCTGCCATCCCTACATACAAGGCAAACCCGCAAACCCAATCCAGACTCTTCTATTGGTGGTTCCTTGCTGGTGGAATGAGCTGCCAAAGCTGACCAGAGCGTCAGAATCCCTCTCTAGCTTCAAAAACCTCTTGAAGACTCATCTGTATATAGAACATCTCCTCTCCTAATACTTACACTACTATTACATAAAGATTAACGCTTAATACTCTCCTCCGGTTCTCACACTATCCTCAAACTTGAATATGGTATAGTTAGTCGCTTTGGATAAAAGCGTCTGCCAAATAAGTGTAATGTAATGTCATGTAATGCAAAATTCCCAGCCATAAATCTGTTTCCCAGCCCATCGCAGCCTTTTAAAACCTCATAAAGGTCTTTATAATGAGCCCAACAGCAGAAAGATGTCTTGTTACCATTTTAGGAGCACATTGAGACGCCCAGGCCAGCAGGATCCTGAGAACCTGTGAACAGAGAGGGGTGAACTTGAGACCTACACCAGAACCTGGAGCGTAGAGCCCACATCTGCAGCCTGTAGGGGTCAAGTTCACCCTTTTCTGGTGACAGGTTTTCAGGATTCTGCCGGCCTGGGGGGGCTCAATGTGCCCCCTTAAATGGTCTTATCGCTTTCTCCCCGCATTGTATGCCTATTCAGAAATGTTTTAAACTAAAATTCTATCTTAAAAGCTTAGTCGCCCCCTTAGATATAAGAGGGACCTGTTATACTGAGATGTAAACAAAACAGGCAGCAAAACATGGCTCGCTATTCAGACACAAAATGATACCAGCGATCATCCCTCACCGTGCAGAGACCGACTCTGTACTCACCAGCTGCCAGGGGAAATTCTCCATTCTCGGCCGGGAGGAGCCGGAGTCCGAGGCCCGTTCCCGCGGGGCTCCCCGGCAGTGAGCCCGAGTTGAGGCGCGGCTGAGGCGGGGCAGGGGCTGCGAGGCTACGGCTGACGAAGCCAGCCCCGGCCGCGCTGCGTCCGGAGCCCCGCGGTCCGCCCGCACGGAGCCGGGCTCATCTTTAAAACACCTCCCCGCCTGATACCGCTCAGTCCACCGAGAGAGAGGACGATCCGTGCTAGCAAACACCAGCCAGAAAGATGGAGGTGTGTTTCTCTTTCTCTTTTGTTATTGTTGTTGGGGGGGTGAAGGATGAAAGAGCAGGACCGAGCTGGAGACCCTCATCCCCTGATTTGTCTTGGCCGAGGGATGAGCTCACTGCGAGGGGCGGTATGGACTGGAGAGGGAGGGAGGAACTGGGGAGGAGTGATTTTCAGCAGCGTTTTAATTATTTATTTATTACAATTATTTTATTTAGCAACTGTTGTTGTGTTTACTCCCACGCACTTATTATTACAACAGACCTTTTAACACATTTGGAGAGAAATTGTAATATTAGGAAAGCTAATATTGTAATATTTTTGGATATGACGAATAAATCAAAATATATGGTATATATATATATATAATTATACTTATCTCGTGTCAGTATAGTATAAATATATATGGGCTTTATTATTAATTTACCTACAGTAAAGCTCAGCATGGTCTGATCGGCTGTACGGTAGCGACCCCTTGCAGTCAAACAGGGAAAGTAACTCCACCCTGGAGCCTAAAGTTATCTGCTTCGCCACGAATAAAAACAGATCGTTTTCTACCTCACATTTCTTTAAAAATAAGATTAATGTGGAGTTTAAGTTTTGTTTAATGTGCTGTTTCACTCCCTATTTCTCTGTTTCACTCCGTTTCTGTTTTATTTACTACTCCGTATTAGTTAATGGAGCCTCAGGAGCTCGTGATTTCATTGTTTTGTGATGTCACAAAAACCAGCAGGGTGGATTAACTCCACCCACTATTTCTGAATCTATAACGAACATCACTCTCCTTCACCGTTTCAGTTCAGTGGGCTAAAACAGTTCTTTATATGCCTAGTTTGCGATCCTCCATAACTAGAAGCCGAATCGTCTGTTGAATGAGATGCAGTACAGGGCGGCCAATCAGAGCAGAGGAAATTTACATAAACCTGTGGCCACTTCAAAATAAAAAACGCATCTGTTTTTGGTACATCAATCTACAGTAATTGGGTGGTAGTAGCTCAGTGAGTAAAACACTTGCCTGAGAACCTGCTCCGGGGGGACTGTCCCTGTAACTAATGATTTTAAGTCTCTCTGGATAAGAGCATCCGCCAAATGCCACTTCACCTTTAGTCCAAGTGGACCTCAGGAGGAAAACTAATGTTGCACATTACCATAATACCATATTTCAACAAACACGTAGCCCCAAGTGCAATGAATATTTTTTTATTGAAAAAATAATTTGTAGAAAATACTATTTTACATATATCGCGGTATTGAGTGTACTCCAGATCAGAAACACACACACACACACACACACACACACACCCTTCAGATGGTACAGTATGTGTAGATACAGTAGCGAGCCATCTCCTTGTTGCCGTTAGCCTGGTAAATAAGGGAGAGATTATACGCAATCTCTCGGCGGAGATCCACCTGATCATCATCAATCCCCTTCAAACACAAACACAGAGACAAAAGTGTTATTATTGATTACAACACAGATGACTGTACTTTACTGTACACTCCTCATTTGATTGTCCCAATTTTAACACATCCTAAGATTTTCCTCGTCAAGATTCAAGATTTTTATTTGCCTTTTGTGCATGAGACCAGCAGTCCATGCACATTGGAATTCTTGTGCAAAGCTCTCTGAGTCAGGTTACATTTTTGATATGTATAAAAGACAGGAAAATAAAGCAATAGAGCAATCTACTAGTAGCATACGGTATATAAAATAAAGATATATAAAGATATAAATATCACTGTACAAGAGGGTTATCTACAAAGGATTTTTTTGGTTTGTTTGTTTGTTTTTTTTAATACAAGTACTCACACATTTTAGTATTGCACAGGAATTTAAAGAAATAGCAACACAAATGTATATCATTTCCACTTAATTACCAGTGAGGACATGTCTGACGCCCAAATGTTCCTTTTTATTTATTTATTTTTTTTTTAGAGCTGGAGCTAGAGGGCTGATGTGGATTACAAACACTAACAAAAACGAATCCCTCTCTCAACCTGCTCTAACCTCATCCAGCCCTTTATTAAAGCGGAGCAGACTTGTGTGTAATTCAGGACTTGCTGTGAGCTATATAACTGAACAAAAGTGCAAGTTGATAAAGCCAGGCTATTATGGCTGATCCTGGATCAGATCTCTATTTATTTATGATGACTGTTGATTCTGGCTTAGCATGTAGTGAGAACAGACCTGATTGTGTTCAGCGGCGTTCAGCTACACAATGAGGTTTAGTTCAGTTTTACAGCTAACAGTGAGTCACTCTGTGTCCTAAACCACATCCACAAGTCTGTTCCACCTTAATGAGGAGATAGATGTGGTTTGATTGAGTTAAGAGGAGATTGATTTACACAAATGTTTTGGATGACCACTGACTTCTAGTTTTCATTAGTTAGATCAGTCTCAAACCTCCAGTTCTAAACAAAAGCAAAATTCAGACACTGAACATGGACTTGGTGAAAATTTGTGCAAATTCTATTTCAGTTCATTTCAACAGCAGTGACATATTTTCAATTTTTGAAAATTTTTTGATTCAATATTTTTTATATTATTGAAAAGATTTCCTTTAATTTTTGCTTGTTTTAAAGTGTTATATTTCCAAATAAGCAAATATGGAAACAAAAATGTTCTCTACTCACATCCAGCTTGAGTGGAGGGAAGGTGAGGGCTGTGTGGTAGTAGTGAATGGCCAAGTGGGTCAGGCCCAGCTGGTGTAGAGCCCGACCCAAATTATAAAAACTCTCCTGGCAGTGACCTCTAAGCTCCACGTAACGCCACAAGAACGAGTAACCCTGAGGAGACAGAAGAGGTGATGACAAAAAGCATCTGAAATGCAAACACTGGCCGTTTCATTATGAAGTCCTTGTAGCTCCGCCTTGCTGGTGGACTGAGCGGACTATAAGTTGATATTTCTGGGCAGTGGACCATTCTAAACACCACTGTGCCAGATACACTCGTACCAACACAACACACGTTACCGTGTCACAACCACATCAGTGTCACTCCCTAACCACTAGACCACTAGCTGCCCGGTCAGAGGAGCTCTCCCTCTTCTGATGGACAGAGTAGTGCGGGTTCCTGATTTGCAGACTTGTGGATGTGGTTTAGGACATGGTATAAACATGCTACAAACGAGCTACAAACATGAAGAAAATATCATTGCTACAGGCAGGCACTTCTGACAACACCCGAGGTGTGGAGGACTGATCTCAAATCAGATTCCACCATATTTATAACGGTTGTTGCTACAAATCAGACTCCAGATCAGCATTCCTGCTCTTGGTGCAGTGTGTGAAAACAGACCCTGTTGTGTAAAAGGGCTACACAGTGAAGGTTCATTCATTTTTACAGCTCACATTAAGTCATACTGTGTCTTATACTACATCCAAAAGTCTGTTTGTCTTTACTGATGAGTTTACGTGGGCCCAGAAAAGGTCTGGGACAGTATTTACAGGGAAGATTTAGGGGACTATTGACTTCTAGTGTAAACAATGTTAGCCTTGTAGCTCCAGCTCTAATTAGAAGAAGCAAAAGTTGGGCTCCAGCCATGTCTTGACTTCCCAATGAGAAACTGTGTGAATGTTATTCTTCACTGAACTATTCTTCTGACGGAGAGGCGAAGACTGAAAGAAGAAGTCACACCATTCCAGCCCTCAGCATCAGATCTACATGTGCGAGAAGATGCAGGACCCCAGAACAGTTGCGCAGGATTACAACCCTGTGGGATGTGCTGTTGGGATAACGTCTCCATTATGGCTCCGCTGTTTTAACACACCTGCAGGACCAGTGGGTGTCTTTTCATCACGAACTTCTGAGAGGCCATGTGGAAGAAGGTGAGGCCCACACACAAGCTGTGCAGAGGGTCATCAGGCTGATTCCTGAATGCCTGCATGTACTGACCTGCTCATTAAGACACACAGGGAACACTGCAATTAAAAAAGGACTGATGTACAAGATTTTCAATACAGTATTAATACAAATATAGGTATTGCTTTTTTGAGTTGCAATGTCTTACAGATATTAGGTTTGTTTCAAATGTGTTTGTTGAAGAAAAATAGCAGAACTGAAGAAAACAGACACACATATGTCACTTGCAATAAACAAGGAATGATTTGGGTTTGGTAGCTCTGTGTATTTCCGCTGACCTACCGAGGGCATGTTTGAACGTCCCCGACACCAGCGAGGTGTGTCCATTGAGGAGGCAGAGGGCGTGGTTCTCAGGGTTCTTCAGCATGAGGCGCAGGCAGAAGCGGTGGTGCCGCACGTCCTGAGAATGCAGGGTCACCTGGTTAAAGACGTTCCAGAGCTGCGCCTGCTCCACGCTGTTCATCAGCATCAGCCTGAGACATACAGCATCATCAGAGGCGTCACAGTATATCACCACTGTCCACTTCAGTTTATTTTCTTCCACTGTGTTAAACTTGATGAATGGATCAACAGAAATGCTTGAAAAAGACTTGGAGTAAATTGTGTTTACATCAACTTATTTAGAATGAAAGAACGTTTTGGAGACACCGGGTTTTTTTTTTTTTTTGGATTATATGATTTTTTAAGATCCAGTGGAATTTAATGTCCTGGATGCCTGCTGTGCCACCCTCTATATTAAACAACCCCACCAAAATATAAATCTAAAAATCTTTGGAAAATCTAAAGCTAAAAATACCAGAGGTCTGAGTGTGTGAAGACAAAAAAAAAAAAAAAAAAAACCCCACCCACCTTACTCTTTCCCTCAGTTTCCACAAAAGCTGGTAACTGATAAATACTGCAAAGGGACTGGTACTGAATTGTGACCTTTACCTTTAATAATAAGCCAGTTAAAATGGACCTCTTCCTGTGAACCATGAGCATGGACTTGGACTGCAGAAGGTCTTAAAACAACTGACTCGTTATAGGAGGTGAGCTCCTGCTTGGCTGGACTGTAAACCTGCAGCCAAATTTGCCCTCTGTGGATCAGACTGATGGCCCCTGGTGTAGACCACTGACGTAGATTAGGGTGGTGTTGAGTTTTTGTTTCGGAGGCACGCACTGACCTGATGTAGTTGTAGGCTTTTTGGAAGTTGTGGTCCAGGATGGCTGCGGACAGGCCCAGGTACTCCAGCTCTTTACGCTTGACCCGGTCGTCGTAGAACAAGTAGAACTCCAGTGAGGAGTCAACCAGTAGTTCAGCCTCAGCGAAGCGCTTCTCTTCACACAGGGCGTTGAGACACTGCAGCAGAAGGCTCCACCAGTCGTCCCGAGACAGAACGCTGGTCTTACCTACAGCACACACATGTACACGTGATGAACAGAACATTACAAGGCACTTGTTTCAAAGATGAAGAAGCAACAGCTACCCGTCACGTCCGAGTAAGCTGCCTCCTGGTCCCCAATTTCTAACAGCTTGTTGCGGGATATTTTGAAAAGTCGCAGGTGCCTGGTGCCGGAGGAAGTGTTAGCTATCAGACACACCTGAGATCTCACCATCGCCACCTACAGGAGTAAAGCAAAGTGAAAAACTGCAATTTTGTCACAACAGATCACAAAAAAAATAAAATAAATATATATATATATATATATTAGTGGTGGGCCGTTAACGGCGTTAAGGTGTTGCGTTAATGTGAGACTCTTATCGCACGATAAGCGCGGATTTAGGGGGCGTTCACATATCGCGTGTAAACGCGAGGCGCTTTTCCAAAAGCGCTCAGGTGCTTGCGCTCCGGAAGCGTCTGTCGTTGCTAAGCAACCATCAGCCGCGTTCTCCATTTCCTCCAACGAAAAAACGTTGCTGTAACTCTGCTACACGATTTATTTACGCAGAAAAGAAATAAACAAAGTTCAGGAAATCCCTGGGACCACAATGATGAGCTGCTCCTCCGTGTTTCTGCTGCGGCATCTGTGTAACGAAAAAGGCGAGGAAACTAATTGGTTGAATCTTGTCACATGACCCGCAGTGCGCTTGCGGGATTCTGAAAAGTTGAGATGTTTTCAACTGGACGCGGCAGCGCCTGAAAAAAACGGGCGCGTCGCACCGTGTGCGCATCGCGACCGCGTCGCTTCCATTATGAGCGCGGCTGCCGCGCGTCTACATTTGAAATAATGGACTTGCGTGCACAAAAGACGTGATCTGTGAACGGCCCCTTACTGTCTGTCTGTCTGTCTGTCTGTCTGTCTGTCTGTCTGTCTCTGGTTTGTGACTTTTCCGGATCGTGCCCATTTTAAACCTCTCTCTCTCTCTCTCTGTCTCTCTCTCGTTCCTG
>JBBPCW010260983.1:0-7500 GCA_037974425.1 Phenacogrammus interruptus
GGTGAATGGGTTAAATGCAGAGAACAATTGCTTACATGCAGAGAACAAATTTCTTCAAAGGGCTCTAATATAGATACCAACACACGAGAGCACTGTGGCACAACTGGTTGCAAGGCGCCACACTACGTTGAACATTTATAATACAGTAGGATAAAGAAGTCTGTCTTAAAGTAACAGGCTTCTTTGAAGGACAGTAATATGGATTTTACCACAAGATGGCGATGTGGTGCTGGACATGATGCTTCCTTAAGAGGACGGTCCGCTCGAAACCCTGCCACCTAATTGCATTTTAAGTGGAAACTAAATTGAAACTAAATTGCTGATCTCGCTGGAAAACATCACATTCCTTAGAATAGCCTTTTTGAAAAATAACGTAACATTTTTATTTCATTTATATATACATATGTATATACATATACAGATTTCAAAATTTTCACCATAAAAAAATAAAAAAAAGTTAGACAAAAAGTAAAAAGTAAGATATTTTATATAGTTGCAATGTACGGTGTCGTCGTGACTCATCGTAATACTTTCATCCGACTTTCTGTCAGCCATGTGTTAGCTAGCTATCCATGAACTGTGATTATATGATCAGGTGCTAGTCCGACCGACGTTAACGATACATTTCTTTCACGATGCACGCACAACATTTCATTCAACTAGACAAACGGCTTTTAAATCCTTGTCATTAGCCGGTGTGCATCAGCAAGAAATCCCTATGCAGTTTCAGCTTGCCTAACCCTAATAAGATAGCCAGCAGCAGCACTATCTAGCCCAGTCTTATGTGAAGTTCATAGCCTAATCCCTGACGCTGGGTACAAGCTTCCACATGAGTGACATTTGTTTCCATCATAGTTCATACCTGTTGCTGTCTTTCACCCACAGCAACATTTTTGGCGCATCCCCACACACGCCTTCTCCTTTTCTTTTTTTCTCTTTCTGAATTGTGCACCCGATAACTTTTTTACTCTCTCCATCCTGCCGCAAATAGATTTTGCCCATCCTGCCCTTGTTTTTGGCGCCCCCCCTGGTGGTGCGCCCATATGCACCGCATACACTGCATACCCCATTTTTGCACCACTGTTTCCAAATAACAGTCTTCAAAAAATGCTGGGTGGAGCTATATGTTACACTGAACCCAAAAACTATATATAATGTAAATTGTGTATTATCTCAACAGTGTGAGATCTAATTAAAGATTTTGCAACTTTTTGTTTGGACAGTGATGAGGGAGATATTGCTATGGAAACATACACCATAAACGGTGCCCTTATAACCCCTTTTTGGAACTACCATTTTAATAATCACAACAGTTTTTAACTTGGCATCAAGTTTTTCCACCCATGAGTAGCTAAATAATTAAAAATCTGGCACTTGTGCCTATAGAACATACTGTGGCAGGCAGGAGGACCACGTGAACTGTGTGTGGGGGGTATGTGTGGGCATTAGGGGTTAATTTGGGGGTGATGGTCATCACCATGGCAACCCGCGGGTTTTTCTGGGGTGTATATAAGGGGAGGGGCGGTGCTTGGCACGTAGTTGGAGTAGGAGAGTTGGTGTTGCTGTGTGTGTAGCCTGTGCCTTCAGAAAATAAATCTAAGAAAATGGAATCTGCACGTCTGGTGTCACCTGTCTCTACTGCTCGTCACAGTGGTGTCAGAAGTGGGATTGCCGTGCTTTGAGAGAAGGTGGACACCTGGATGGAGCAAGAAGAAGAGGCGGAGATGGAGAGAATGCTCGACCGGGCTGAGAAAGGGCTGGCGCACCCTGATGGCGCGAGCGTCAGGTGGCGAGGAGCGAGCCTCGTCCCCACCTCAGAGCGGCCAAGCAGAGCAAGGGGCGGCAGAGAGCCCACGAAAGATGGTCAAGCTGCCCAAGTTCGGCGGGAAGGAGCCACTGGAACCTTAACTGGCACAGGTTCAGCTGGCGACCATGCACAACTGCTGGCAACTGGCAGAGGCAGCCATGCATCTGGCGATGGCTCTGGAGGGAGAAGCGCTCAAAGTTCTGGTCGACAAGCCCCTGGAAGAATGCGGGGACCTTGAACAGCTGGTGGCGGCTCTCAGACAGCGATTCGGTGAGCCAGCCAGAGAGGAGAAAGCCCGAGTCCAGCTCGGAGAGAGGCGGCGTCAAGCTGGTGAAACATGGGGAACACTCGTGGGGGACCTCCAAAGTTACACACGCCGAGCCTACCCGAGCTTCCCAGCGGTGGCCCAAGAGAAGCTGGCGCTGCACTCATTTCTGTAAGCGCTGGCAGAGGAGTGTATTCTTGGCATGGATGCCTTGATCAAGCTGGGGGCCACTGTGGATGCCGGGGCGGGCAGACTGTATATAGTCGCACCTGAGGGTTTCACGCCGGAGCGAAGGGATGGCGAGAGCGAAACCGAGGTGAGAGCAGGGCAACGAGTGCCACAGCTGTCTAACGAAACGCGGCAGGCTGTCAAGGAGCTGCGAGAGAGAGACAGCGAGGGGCTGGACGCGGCGCAGCGGGTGGACCTGGCGTGACTCCTCACGGAAAACGAGGACTTGTTTGCGGCGAGGGATGAGGAATGTACCCGGACGGGGCTCGTGCAGCACCGCATAGATACAGGCGGTGCCACGCTGATTCAGCTGTGGCCGCACCGGTTCTCGCTAGACAAGCAACAGGCCGCCAAGGAAAAGGTCCGTGAGATGAAGGCGGCGGTGATTGAGCCATCGGACAGTCCGTGGGCGGCCCCAGCCATGCTGGTGAGGAAAAAAGACAGCAGCTGGAGGTTCTGCATGGACTACCGGCGCCTGAACCAGGTAACTACTAAGGACTCCTACACTTTGCCGCAGATAGATGACACGTTAGATGCAGTGGGGGGGTCGAGGTGGTTCACGTCGCTAGATCTCCGGAGCGGGTATTGGCAGGTCGAACTAGCCGCCGAAGCCAAGCCTAAGACCGCGTTCAATATTGGGCATGGTCTATGGCATATAACGTTCATGGAGGCAGTGAAAAACCTTTGCGAAGTGCTGGGGGCGATTCGAGCGGCAGGGCTAAAACTTAACCCCAAGAAATGTGCATTTTTCCGCCAGAAGGTGGCTTTCTTGGGGCACGTAATTAGCCGTGAGGGGGTAGCGACAGACCCGGAGAAGGTAGCGGTGGTGCGCGACTGGTCCACACCACGTAATGTAAAGGAGGTGTGGAGTTTCCTGGGGCTCGCCTCGTATTACAGGCGCTTTGTGCGGGGGTTCGCGGCGGTGGCGAGACCTCTGCATCGGCTGACGGAGAAGAGGAGAGCGTTTGATTGGACGGGGGAATGCGACGAGGCGTTCGGCAAGCTGCGTGCGGCGTTGATAGAGGCGCCGGTTCTGACAAGCCCGGACCTCACAAAGAAATTTGTGGTCGACACAGACGCAAGCGAGGGAGGTATTGGCGCGGTGTTGTCCCAGATCACGGAGGAGGGCGAAGTAGGCTACGACTCGTTCAGAGCGCAACTATTGCGTGACGCGGAAAGAACTGCTCGCAGTGGTGAAGAGCCTGGGGCATTTCAGGCCGTATGTAGGCGGACGACCCTTCGTACTCCGAACCGACCACGCTTCGTTAATGTGGCTACTTAGCTTCAAAAACCCAGAAGGTCATCGACCGGGGCGGCAGTACTGTAATGCAGACGCGCTGTCACGCCGGCCGTGCGAAGTAGAAGCATGCCGACACTGCGCATGGGCTGAGGAAAGGGCGCTGAGCGGCGAGTCATGGGGGGTAGAAGCGGTCCAGCTGGACCAAGAGATAGACGAGGACAGGTTAAGGCGCGCGCAGGAAAATGACCCTGTCCTTGGGCGAGTGCGGGGTTGGCTCACGGAGGGATGTCAACTAGCGTGGGAGGAAATCACAGCTGCCGAAACCGAGCTAAAGGCTTACTGGTCACAGTGGGAGAGCCTAGCGTTAAAGCGGGGGCTCTGTTATAGGGGTTGGCAACATTCGGATGGCCGGCGAGTATGGTGGCAGCTACTGGTGCCCCGTGGGCTGCGGCAGGAGGTCCTGCGGGCAGTCCACAGTGCCACAGGCGTGGGTCACTTCAGCGTCACGAAAACTTTAGCTTGGCTGCGCATGAAATTTTATTGGCCAGGGTGTCGGCGCGATGTGGAGGTCTGTGTCCACTGCTGCGATGCGTGCACCGCGAAAAAGGGGCCCGGGGTGCAATCGCGAGCACCCATGCAGACTTATGTGGTGGGGGCGCCTATGGAGAGAGTGGGGGTAGACATATTAGGGCCATTTCCAGAGGCCGGCAATCGGTACATCCTCGTGGCCATGGACTACTTTACGAAGTGGCCCGAGGCGTACGCGATTGCCGGCCTCTGGAAACGGTTGCGGCAAAGATGGTTGAGGAGTTCTTCTGTAGGTTCGGGGCGCCGGAGGAACTCCACAGCGACCAGGGTCGTAACTTCGAAGCCCAGCTGATGGCCGAGGTGTGTGTGAGGTTGGGGGTCCACAAAACCAGGACGACCCCGTTACATCCTCAAAGTGACGGTTTGGTGGAGAGGTTTAACCACACCTTGGCCACCCAGCTGGCGATCCTGGTCACCGATCACCAGCGCGACTGGGACCGTCACTTACCACTGGTGCTGTGGGCTTACCGGACCGCCATGCAGGACAGCACCCAGTGCACCCCAGCAGCGCTTATGTTTGGCCAGGAACTGCGGACCCCGGTGGACCTGGCGTTTGGGGCCCCCCCCAGAACCTGAAATCGTTTGCGGGAGCGGCTCTGGGTGGTCCACGCTTTGGCGTGAGAGAACCAAGCGGGGGCCACTGCCAAACAAAGGCGTGCCTATGACCTGTGCAGCCGTGGCCGGGACTTCCAGGTGGATGAGCGTGTCTGGGTTTACAGCCCCTCCCGGAAAAAGGGGCAGAGTCCAAAATTGGATTCGCACTGGCGGGGGCCGGCTCGTGTGTTGCAGCGAGTGGGTGAGGTGGTCTATAGGGTACGAGTGGATGGCCGCAGGAAAGCGGTGGTCGTCCACCAGGACCGGTTGGCACCCTACCACCCAAAAGACACTGGGGAAACAGACATTGGGGAGACGGACACTGGGGAAACGGTTAGTGGGGAACCAGACAATGGGGTTGCGGACACTGTGACTGTGCCTGGGCCTCCGAGGGGTCCAGGGAGGACCCAGAGACAGCGCTGGCCTCCTGCCCGCACTTCAAGACTTTCAGGTGGGTGTTGTCGTGGCTGAGGACGGCTCACGGCTTGGCGAGGGGCTGTGTGGCGGGCAGGAGGACCACGTGAACTGTGTGGGGGTTATGTGTGGGCATTAGGGGTTAATTGGGGGGTGATGGCCATCACCATGGCAACCCGCGGGTTTTTCTGGGGTGTATATAAGGGGAGGGGCGGTGCTTGGCACATAGTTGGAGTAGGAGAGTTGGTGTTGCTGTGTGTGTAGCCTGTGCCATCAGAAAATAAAGCTAAGAAAATGGAATCTGCACATCTGGTGTCACCTGTCTCTACCGCTCGTCACAATACTGTGACGAGCTGACGCTTCCGTGTGCCCCTGGAGCTTGGCATAGGGGGACCGTTATAGGGGGAATCCGCCGTTTGCGGGAAAGTTAAGTGTTTTAGAGAGGAGTTGGAGGGAAAATAGTCCAGTTGGGGTACAGACAGGCTAGAAGCAGATTGTGTGTGTTGATTGCTGCTGCCCCTCTGTAGCTACTAAAAACGCTGAAAGTTCCAGTGTGCTGACTTCACTTCTTCCGCTCGTCACAATACTATACTATATACTCAAAATTAGGATTAGTGCTTGGTATATGGTTTTGATACAGCACAAAAAATGCCATGGCCACTACTGCTTTGGGCAGGCTGTTTTAGTGGAGACAATCTTAAATAATATTCAGACTAATGAATAACTGGAAAACATTCAGTTCACACCCTCACAATCTAATCACTCTTAGTCAGTCAGTCGTCACACGCACACACACCCACAAACGCTCCCACACTGAGAGACATCTGGCAGATTTTGATAGGGCTTTTGAACGACTAAAACTGTATTTCACAATCCCTACTTTAAAATACCCCAGCACTGATTTTTTTTTTTTTTACCATTTCATTAACAACCCCTTTTAATGCCTAATATGGGTGTGTCAGAGGAAGAAATGCACAAAGAAGAAGTGCACTGCTAGTCCAGTGCGAGGATTAGGAAACACTGGTGTAAAATCTTCTGCTCTGGACGCTAGACATTCCTCCTCACTTGCAATGATAAGAAAGGCTGTCACACGTTGCCTTGTGCTTTTCATAGCATCACACCATAGCAGTCACTTAATACTTAATTGTTAATGTCCTGGAAAACAAAACCCTATTGTGCATTCGTAAAATTCTAAAACGGATGTTAGCTCTCGTATGCATGAACAAACAGTAATACATTTTCATTACCACAATATTACTACTGATTTTCTAATAAGTGCGATAACCTTTGTGTTGGTAGTTGTTTTGTGTCGGAAGTTTTTCACTCAGTTGTGTTGCTTCTATATAGTATTGATAATAAGGATTTCCGTATGTAGCATAGGGTATTCATATTGAGCTTTTTTCTTTCTACAGATTTTTATTTAGATTTTATTTAGACTTTATATTATATGGTTACTGTATCTCTCTGTGTTGTGGCAGTCATTACTTAAGCAGTTTCCTCCGGTATCAATAAAGTTTTCAGATTTTGATTCTGATATAATATATAGTCATTACTGGTACTATGAGATGTTTTGGCCTCTGTATTTTCAGAAGGGTTTATATTCCCACTTATCACCAATCATGAGATTTAAAGTCAGCGGTAGTATGTTGATTTTCTGTTTGTAGACCTACTTGTGCAAAATATTTGATGTTGCTCAAAAGCTATCCAGAGAGATGCTGACCGCTTGCTGTGCTAGTATGGAACATACATCTTATTTAACACATATTTGCAAATATATGACATAAACGTCATCATTACTTAAATGAATGCTGGTAGTATATTAGTGTAAAACCCCATTATTTTTATTTAGACGTTTCATAACATTCATATCACCATGCTAAGTAGTAATTGTTTAGGTAACAAGATCTGTAGCTTTGCTAGTGAGATTATGTGAAATTAAAGCTAACTCAGTTTAAACATTGGATACAAAAGAAGACATAAAGTAATGTAAAAACAGTGTTGAAAGAAACTAGTCATTTGTGTTGTATACATACAGTTGGTCCATGTAAGTTTTGCAAAACAGACCGCACAAAAAATGTAATTATGTTTACGGCTCTATATACAGATGACAAGTTATCAAGCAGTTATATTTGGCCCTGCTAAACAGTGCTGTGTATGAAAAGGATTCCCCTGGTATGGCCACAACTCCAAATTAAAGACTAGATGTACCACATTGTAGTGTGTAATGTCACTGCCACAGAGGTTGGGAGGATCTGCAATAATCAGCAGGTTCCAAGTCATGTGTGTGAACTGGCCGAAGTAGTGAGAAGTTAGTGAGAATGATTTGGCCATTTCAGTAGGTAAAAGTGGACCATTTGAATTTTG
>JBBPCW010261000.1:0-12689 GCA_037974425.1 Phenacogrammus interruptus
AGACAAGAAAAATAAATAAATAAGAATCAGAGAGAGAAAGCATGCTTGAACAGATAGGTTTTGAGTGTGGATTTAAAGTCCAATATGGCTATTGTTATGAGGGGTCAATCTGATCTTTAACCTAAGACTTTCAAGACATCCCCCTATTTTTATCTATTTCATTTCTGTAGATGTTTTTGACACATGAGCCAGGGCCATGGCTCCAAGTTCCCCACAAACTTCACATACTGCCTGTGCTTTTGTCTGGAGGTGTGGTGAGTGCTAATTGGCTCCCAAAATAAAAGGAGGCAGTTTTTGAGTTCAATTATTTACTGTTCAACAGCACTGCAGAAAAAAATACTTTGCTGTTGCAGTCTTGAAGTGCTTACAATTAAAATAACAGATCTCCCATCTACCATAACAGCAAATCTTAGCATCACCATAATACAGATGATAGAACTCTTTACAAATTACATGGGATGATCTTATTTGCCAATAAGCATGTCTGTGACATTTGAAATAGACTGTATTGACTGCAATGACTGGATCTGACTCTCAGAATAAAAATGTGAGAAAATGTGAAACGACTGGAATATACCTTATCTTTCAATCAGCTCAACAGGTTTAGAGTGTTGTCAGGCTGAGTGACTTCACATCTGCCAGTAAAGGGTTCAGATTATTCTATCATGTGGACCTTTAATCTTTTGTAGGAATAAAGTGTCTAATAGCATACACGGAAAACCAGAATCAGAATTAGAATCAGAAAACTGTATTTATCCCGGAGGAAACTGTTTATTTGAAAAGACTGGAATATACCATATATTTCCAGCTGTTCAGCATTTTAAGAGGGCTGTCAGACAAAACAGTTCCATATTTATTTTTTTCCAAAATGTTTCTGTTGGTAAGGTGAGTTAACAGATAACCATAGTAAGACTTTTATTATGAAATATATAGTTTAATCAAAAACTGTGTATCTGTATCGTCACTGTATATGCCTCACAAGTATGAACACCCCAATGTCTTTTAATTAGTGAATCAAATGGTTGTTTGTTCACATTATTCAGTCAAGCTACACATTTCCTTTCTTCATTTTCTTGAAATTCAATTTTTTTTGTATTAATTTGCACATCATTCCTGTCCAAAGAAAACCATTCATTTCCATTTTTTAAACGAAAGTGACATTTTCTACATGATTTGATCACAGCAGCTTTACTTACATTTTCTTACATTTTAATGTTGAATGTATCAGTACAAGTGCTCCCTACATTTATCATACATAATAAGCAAATAATGCTCTTGCGTTTTCCTGTGAAGTTATCCATTTTCTTCTTCTTTCAGCTGCTCAGCCGGTTTAGAGTGCTGTCAGACTAAATGACCTCACATCTGTCAGTAAAGGTTGCAGATTATTCTATCCTGTGGAAACTATGACATTTAATCGTTTATAGGCACATACTGACTAACATATTACAAACATAAGTAGACAGAAAACAGTTCCAGTATGTAATTTGGTTACTATTTCAGAGAAAGTAAGCTGTTGGTAAGGTCAGCAGACAGTTCTTAATGTACTACACCTAATCAAAACATGTGTATCTGTATCAACACAGGGTTTGAGAATAGTATGTATACATACATATGCAAAATATCCTGTCATTCTGTCTTTTATTAACTGATTTAGACAGATTGGGCTCAGTACTATATGAAACACATGCACACATTTCTGGTATTTTTTCTAAAATCAACTATATTCACTGAGATATATCTACTGTAACATGTTCAGTTAAGATATTTATCTCTATTTTTCTATTTCATTTGATCTAAAAGTATTATTTAAAGCCACCACTAAATATCCATAGTAGGGCATTAAAGATTCCAGAATTTTTCATGTTGACTACTTGGTCAGTACAGTCGAAATCGAGTTGACTAGTCATTTAATGACATTACCACACTCACAGCAGAGGGACACAGGCATCCGACATTGAGCAACTTTTAATAAAATACTCTGTAATACTCAGTCAATATGACAATTAAACAAAACAAAGACTGATACCTTGAATTTTCTGTCAAATTTAAGAGTACAACTTAGAGTGGAAACAGCTTAAGCCACGGCAGGACAACTCCTTGCAGTGCTAGCATTAGCCATGTTAGCTAGCAGAGCCATTTCAGATGCCGTGCAGAACGCTGGTACTGTTACTGTACTGTAAACGCAAACGGTACCGCCCCTTTTATGAAGGGACTATAATAATTGGTTAAACCAAGGAACGGGTGCCAGTGTAAGTCAATCAGAGGCAAAGACTGTATTGTGTATACAAGTGAGGGCAGAGAGAGAGGGGGAAAAAAACAGGAATAGTCGACTTCTCTTGCCTCTGTAGTCGACTAGTCGACTTTTGTGTTAATGCCCTAATCCAGGCAGCTGGTAGCCTAGTGGTTAGGACATTCGCCCAGCGATCAGAAAGTCCAGGTTCGATTCCCAAGACCGCTAGGCACAGCTGAGGTACCGTCCCCACACACTGCTCCCTGGCGCCGTGTTCGTAGCTGCCCCCTGCTTCACTTGGTGAATGGGTTAAATGCAGAGGGTGAATTTCGTGCTGTTCACACTGTGTGCTGTGGTGTGTTCACTTACGACCGAATGATCACTTTCATATACAAAATATAATTTAAAATGTAAATTAAAGCAGGAAAGCAATCTAAGGCTTGTCTTGCTACATAAAAATCCTCACTACAAGAAAGATTTTTGCTCTTCAGCTGACATTCAAATCTAGCAATTTACCTAAACAGAACACATTTTAATGGAGGCACTTAATACATTTTAATGAAAAAAAGTCTTTTTAAAATAAATTAAGATTTCAACATTTGAAATGATGTAACATATGACATGTTTGAGTAGCCAGGCTTATGTTACTGTTTTATGTAATCGCATGAAATGAAACACTGTGATAGTTTGTGCATTTTGTGTTGCCTTAACCAGAACACTGAACTTCTGAATCTACATCCTGAATTCCACGTCTAAATGTAACCTTTCCACACCTAGAAACTGCTAACATGATTTAGGAACAGTTTAGTTACATTTTCCTACATCATTCTTTGTTTTTAAAACTGTGAAAAACCCTATCATAGATTGCTGTGTCCCACAGCATTGTTCAGATATTTGCTTGCAACACCCCATAGCTGGATTCATGGGCCATTGGAGTTCAAAGAGTTCAGGAGCTTCATGAGGTGATGGGTTAACCTTTAAGTGAGTGTGCTGTGCATGCACTTCATCCAATAATGATCAATACCTGCTCAGTGAGTGGATGCAGCAAACTGCTTTGTGTACTTTTTAAGTGTTTGTGGCTGGTTGGAGCACAGTGATTCACTAAAAGGAGCCTTCAAAATCTTCAGTGTAAAATGTCACACTTAATTTAGTAGGTTGGCGGTTGTCTGAGAGTAGCATTTAGTGAACCCATAAAGTGGCAGTCACATATGTACGACTCTAATAGGAGATCAGAGTGCAGCTTCTCTGTCCTTTTATTGATTAAATCTTAATTAGCACTTTAAGACCAAATGTAACATGGCTAGCGTGTTAACAAAACTACATAAATATGTTTTATTGTTTAAGACATCAATAAATATCAAAATTTGCTAATGTTTACCAACAAAAAGCAATATGTGGCATTGTATGAACAGATTTAAAGACCCTCCTTGACTGCTGTGGTATTGCTGACTCCCAAAGAGACCCCCATAGATTATTCACATGCCTATTCCAGAAAGGCTTTTCATAATAAGGGTTTTGAAATATGTGCTATAATACACATGCATAAGACAACTCACTGGAGTCACTTGAGAGAAATGCCAGGAGTATATTGTGGTTTTGTACAGCTAAATATCAGTACACATTGCCAATAAGAGCACTCCAATGACTTTGTACTAATAAGTAAACTAGTTGTTTGGTCACATTATTCAGTACTTATTTTGTTCTGTACATTTTCTTTTCACACTTTTCCAAACTTTAATTCTATGATTTTTAAATTTATTTACTTAATTTATCATATTTTATTTGTTTTTTGTTCAACAACATAATTTGAACACAGTAGCTGCCCTTACATTTTAAAAACTTTAATGTTGTATAAACCAGTACAAATTCTCCCAACATGGCATTTGCAATTAAAACGTTTTTAAATTATCATACTAATATTATATTACCATACACTACCTTAGAAACTAATGTTTTTGCCTTTAGAGTTTAAAGTTTAGAGAATGTGAATGTCTGCTAGAAGCTGTCAGGAACTGTACAATGGGGGCTTTAATTATGATAATTATAATATTGACAGAGAACAACATTTGTGAAGTATAGAGAGGCCTTTTATCATATATATTTTTTGACAGTGCTTATATTATTCTCATTTCAAACACTGAAAATGTGTGTCAAAAATAAAACATACTCAAAAGGTTGTGCTTAATCAGAGCATTTAAATAATTTAAGTTACAATCAAAAATATACAGACATGCACAGCCAGCCAGCCTCTTATAAATGTAATATTGATTAAAAGGGAGGTGGACAAATAATTGTACAAAATGTTCTATTTTCAGTCTCGTCTCCACTTTAGTTACTCTAAAAGACGTTGGACTTTTCAGTTACACCTACTACAAATCTAAGAGGTGGCTGAAGTATGTTACTGGCCCTTCATCACAAAGGAGCCAACATAAAATATGTCACACTATTATCTTCTGCAATCTGGACTTGATCCTAAACATTTAAAATATTTATGCTTCTATGAAAAATGATACAAATGAGATGGAATAGTCAGTCCACATGGCTGGAAAATCTCCACATCACTCTGCCCCTGACTAAATAATATCGAGAAATGATATCAATAATAGATGGATATAATTAAGCATTGCTCGTTGGCTGTTCTAATGAGTCAAATGGAGCCTGCTTTAATGAACTACATATTGTGTCTGTTTTATTCAACCCAATTCAATCTGTGAGCTGCCTTATCACAATGGCATAACAGATAACTCAACAGATTAAATGTCATTTATTTCTAATGGAGACTTGTGTCTCTGCCAAGAGTCAGTCTTCTGAGAGAGTGAGATAAGAAGACTTTTTTTTTTTTTTACAACATTTAACTCTGTCACACACCATTATCCTGTGTTAGCCTGAATCATGTGCCATTGTTCCATGTTGCTAATATCTCCCTTTCTTACTTTGTGGGTTAGTTGTTGTTGTGTTTTGTTTTTAAGTGAATCACTTAAAACAGTCAAAAGCCATAGATAAGCACTAAATCAGTAAAACATCAAATAAAATGAAAGAAAATAAAAAAGAAATATACATAAAGCTGAAATGAGAAGCTCAAAAGCATCACAGAGTGACCAAGGTTAAAAATACAGGTGGAACTCCTGTGATGCTGAGACCCACTTTCCCTGGCCAGTCAGCATCTGTCTGCTTGCTCATATCATCTACTTACATTAATTTAGTTCAGAAAGTGCACCACAGGGAGGATGTTAACGATGGTTAAGACATGCTGCATTTTTCATCAATCCAAGCCCACCCACCGTCACATCACAACAGAGACCATGCGCGCGCGCGTGTGTGTGTGTGGTTGCACCATGTGCTTGTGTGTAGGGCCGCATGTGCTAGTGCACTTCATTTACAATTAAAATATGCACAGACACCATGATAAATATTTCATATCACACTAAATCTGCTTTATTGTTCCTGAGTTGCAAGTCAGCCATGTCAGAGATGGGTTCCTCACAGCAGCATGGTTAAGAATGCTGACGCTGTCATCAGTGTCAGGTTTATAAATTGCCATTTGAGAGACATGCTCTTACACATATTCGCAGAATCATAGTGTCTTCATTTTGTAGGATGCCACGGCTGTAGCTGAATAACTTAAGGAAGTATTACATATCAAAAACACTTTCTAGAACATCATCATCATTATAATTTTAAAATCAGAAGGCAGAGCTGAAAGACAGCCTTCAAAATAGTACATGCCTCAAACCTTGGTTAATGCCAGATTAATTTACAATGTCTTACAGGGTGTTCACAAATGGCCTTTATAATTAAACGACTTCATAGGGTGGTTTAGTGTGTCCTCAAACACTCATTCAAGTGAAAAAGCAATAAATGAATCATTCCACTGTGAAACCATTTCAAGCCCTTTGTTAGAGGATTCATATGAACACATTATTTCCCCAAAACTAGCTATTGTTTTTTCAAAACGAGTGCTGTGGCATGCTGAGAAATACAGCCAAGTGTCTGTCAAAGTCAGGAGAAAGCTACAGACACCCGCAGAGAATGTCAAATGAAACAAATTATTAGTGCCTTCTTTAAATTCCTCAAGATGACACTGACAAGCCTCAAACTGGGAGGCCGACAGTTTCACAAAGCTAAACCAGTGTGTGTTATTATGGAACTATGACTGAAATTAGATGACTGTTGTGAACAAAACTGGCCAATAAAAGTTATTCTATCAGTTTCTACACACGGTAAGATGTCACTGCTACTAAATAATTATGTCAGTTGATAAATGGAATATTTGCAAATATTATACTTTTATTGTACCGCTAATCTCCACTTTTGAATGGAAACTATTCCACATTTGGAAAAATGTGTAAATAATTCACATTCACTGGACTTGCAAGCTGAAGCTAAATGTTACAAAGCAATGATGAACCATAGTGCTGTAGACTAGCTAGTCAAAACTAGGCTACCATAACATATTTTCCTCTGTGCTACATGAAAAAACATGAAAAAACTCCATCCTAAAAAATTACATCCTTTCACTCAACAGCAATATAAGGATCTTTCAGACATGGCTCTGGGAATTCTGCTGCTTTATTCTGTGTAATTTAATTGCAAAATGCAATTCGATGTTCATAGAATGGTTCATTGCAGAGATGCTTACAGATTTTACAGTGGTGTAGTTACAAAGCAGTGATTGAGTTTTCTACAATGTGAACAATTTTAATTATAATGCAGAAAAAGCAGTGAACATATACAGCTTCTTAATTTTTTAATGTTATATTGATATTGGTTAAAAATAATTCTGTCCAAAGACTCTAGGGTTTCACAGTAACCATCTGATATTAAAATGCTTCATTTTTAAGTAGTATTTAAAATAGTAGTAGTATTTCAGATTTTTATTTTTAAGTTTATGTTTACATTTACGGCATTTATCAGATGCTTTTATCCAAAGCGACTTCCATTTCCTAACTACAGACGGCAACGCTCCCTGGAGCAACTTGGGGTTAAGTGTCTTGCTCAGGGACCCAGTGGTGGTGCTGAAGGTAGGATTCAAACCTGTGACCTCTTGGTCCGGAGGCAAGTATCCTACCCACTGAGCTACATCCACCCACAGAGTCCCAAGGATTAGGCAATGTATTCATAACCATATTATAAAAATTTTTTCTGTGAGGTAGCTTTAAGAGGCATTAAAAACTTTGAATGTCTGGATCTTGTTTTTTTTCTCAAGGTGTGTTCCTAATTAGGTTGAACTGAATGTTTTGTAGAGCACACAACAGTTGGTACCACAGGACACATTTCCTGGAAAAGCATGAGAAGGTCAGGTCAGCTATTAACCTTACATTATCACTGACTTCTACTAACCATAGTCTGATTTGCATATCAGTAGAAAAAGTAGAAAAGTATAATCTTTTAGGTCTGTGTACTTCTGTTCATTTTGGCTAAAGCATCCCGACTTCCCAACTATCACCAATGTCCTTATCCAATGACATTTATAATTCATTCAACTGACCCACTTCTGTAGCATTAACTGATGTGGTGGAGGTGAAGAACCTCTCTCAGGGGTCCACATACACATCCACACCTGAGTTACGCATGCTATTTGCACAAATTGCCCAGTTGTAGTTGAATCTGTAATACATCCCCCCCTTACAGGTATTCCCTAGGGCTACCACATGACAGATGACTTTTTTCTTCCCTCTTCCTTGAGAAATCCCAGCAATGACTTGCCAGTAATTCCCCTATCAAGCCCTTATTACAGGTGCAAGGACGTAATTTGTCAGACTGATAAAATTTTGAGCAGATACTTTCACGTTAGCATTAGCCCCTTCCTAAAAACTATACACGTCAGTTGGGTTTCCTCAAATAGCATTGAGGCATTGAATATTCATCTGTGTTTTAAAACAATTTCCTGTATATTCATCCTTAAAAATGAATTTTGATGACAATTCATGACTTAAATAGTGATTAAATATATAGTTAGCAGCATTAACTAAATGGGTCAGTGAAAACAAGTGTACACAATGTGAGATGTGCCACAGCAGCAACAAGGAAGTAACGTGTTCTCTGGACAGTAGCAAAAATTTTGAAATATTTTATATGGAAATGTAACTGAATTTACATTAATATTTCTGTTAAAAAATTAGTATATTACATAATTTTGCACTAAAACACATGAAACAATATATTGCTACGAAAAAAGCTGTGACATCTGAGCCCAAACATAAACCACCTGCAAGAGGATGAGGGGGATGTCACGTGAGCAAAAGAAAAAAGTGGAGGATATCTGTGGTTTCTGCACTGATGTGTGGGGGTTTCCATGAAAAATTATTAGTTCATTTCTCAGAAACAATCCACGAGAGACTAAAGTTTACTGTATTTAACAATTCAGCCAACAGCAGCTTATTCAAAGCTTAATCAAAGGTAATCAATCAGAACAGATGTCATTTAACATATTAATCTTTAAGGCACAGTAATGGCAAATGGCCTATTCATGGCAAAATTATCATGTAGATATGCATTACAGCCTTTAATGGTACATAAAAGCAACACAGACACTGAAAGTGGACCTCAGTTCAAAAGTATACCTTTAGTTTTACTATGCATTGTGTGTGTGTATATGCTGTGAATCTGGAGTGGTTTTCAAATCACCGCGTAATTATAAGCAGCACCCAGGACAATAAAGATTGAAAAATAGCACCTACCCTTTAAATGCTAACTAGGGTTTCCCATTAAAATATCCTGATAGGAGCAGCACAGCATAAACTGCACACCATCAAGACAAACCCTCTGCATTTTCTGCCTGAAAATAGCTCTGTATGGATGGAGATGAAGTTGGAGGAGGGAAAGACAGGTGCAGACATAAGGGAAGCATTTGAAGGCGGCATGCTGTGTCAGAATGGAGCAATTTCTATATTGGCATCCACTGCAGGAGGATGTCTCATCTGATATGCAGTCTGGAATACTGTGGATGCCCCCCCCCTTAAATGAATGAATGAATGGATGGATGGATGGATGGATGGATGGATGGATGGATGGATGGATGGATGGATGGATGGATGGATGGATGGATGGACGAATAGATGGATGGATGGACGGATGGATGGGTGGATGGATCGATGAATAAATAGTTTAAAGCTCTCTGAAAGGTATTAGAAAAAACATTACAGCTTCATAAAGGATGAGTGGAAGATTTGAGAGTGGAGGGGGGTGCCATAGAGTAGGTGCAACACTAAGTGGAATCTAAGCTGGAAATATGTGAGCAGACAGATAGTGTTATGTATGTGAAACGTCTGACCCAATCACAGGCAGCTTTCTACTTCATTTTTCACCTTCTAGGAATCGATCCTTCTCTCTTTTCCTCAACATCTTTTTTTTAAACTAGAAACAGACTTATAACAGAAGCTGGTGGGTTCAGTGTTGAAGCAACTGTCTCCCCACGACAGCGCCTGGCTGTAAATCTCACACCTAGTTTCACCCTCCACAAAGGGATGTCACATTCCTCTGTATTTAATCCATTCAGCAGAGGTGCTTAGCAGTCTTGAGAATCGAACCCATGACTTCCTGATCGTAGGATGAACGCCCTAACCACTAGGCTACCAGCTGCACTGGGCTACCATTGCACATGTTTATGAACAGTTTTAAATCAGTAAATACATGTTATTACACTGGACATACATTATTAATAGGTATCTACAATATAAAACAGAATCTTAAATTCATTGTGACAAGCATCCCGGTGTGTGAACGAGTCCCCTAAGACTTGCCTTCAAGAGCACACAGCAGGAAGTGAGAGTGTGGGTCCATTTGAAAGAAGCTCTCCCTTGTCTTTTGTTTATTTCACTTCATATTACCTTATGACCCTGTCTATTTCTACAGTTGCAATTAAATAGTCGGTGTAAAAGTTGTGACATGTTACATTTATTTCTCATGAATAAAACAACTCAGCAACTAACTAAAAGTAATGCTACTAAAAAACAAACTGGATGGGGGAAACTGTCAAATGCAGCAGCTATGCACATGTAATCTGTTACATGATGCTATTGCTTTCTAGCATACACAGCAATTCATTTACAGGCTGTTACACAGTGCTGCACTGAAAGCAGAGAAAGCAGGAGAGGAGGAGAGTAAAGGAGAGAGATGAACTGTCGTCGTGCTTACTCTGGTACCTGAGTCAGATTCACATTTGCCTGCTCATAAATAATTCAGTGTTTTAATTCCAGAGACAGCCGTAGGAGCCAGCCACCACCCACGTACAGTACCTACTTGTTGTTGGTTTTATTGTTGTTTTTATTAATGAATGGCATGACTTTGAACACAGAAAGCATCAAACTTTCTTTGTAGAACTTAATTTCATGACTGCACAATATTTGTTTGCTACAAACAGACTGTTAGTAGAGTGGAACACTGTTGGCTAAACATGTAAAAGTGAGAGCAAGTTTGACTCTTTCCTGTGGTTTTATTGGCTCTTGCCTGTGGTCAGTCATATCCCTGTCTGCCTGTAACACATGTCAGATCAATGATTGTGATCAGTGTAAAAGCATTGATCACAATGTATAATAATTGATGTATGTATGTCTGTCTGTCTGTCTGTCTGTCTGTCTGTCTGTCCGTCCATCCATCCATCCATCCATCCATCATCCATCCATCCATCCATCCATCCATCCATCCATCCATCCATCCATCCATCCATCCATCCATCCATCCAGTGGAGTACAGCTCTTGTATTCCCCTTCCCTAAAGCCAGAGTCTAATTCAAACACAGCTGGAGGCAGTCAGATCCACGCAATCTAACAAATCTACAAAAACTCCCCCCTCAAGTACAGATATAGGAAATGTACATTTTCATTGTGTCTAATTTCGCACAGACCTGTCAAAGTCCACTTGAAGAAAGGCTGCTTGTTTCTTTTCTCCATGAGAATTTCCATAAATGCTTCATTTTGTTCTGTAGGAGCAATATTATATGCTCTGCTATACCAAAAAAAGACCAGATGAGAGCTCTTGAAAAGCTCTGTGTGAGAAGTGCTCATTAATCAAGACATCAGACTGAACCATTTAGACAGGTGAGAGTAACCACACTGACAACTTGAGCTTGTTAGCTTAATGAGAAACACAAGCCAAGGCAGACTTTAAATAGGATATTAAATATAGTAGATAAGACCACACAGAGGTGAACCAGCTTCTCGCCTTTGTACACTGCTGCATCCTTAGTAAAAACGTTACATCACCCATAAATCCCTAAATTCCTCAGAATTAGCATGTGTTAATGGCTTTTAAGCTATGCTAACGGCTAATGAATGGATCAAGGCAGGGTGTGGATGCGGTGTTATTCATGCTGCCAAAGACATGTTCCAAGCTTTATCCACAGGAGAAGATTAACATGAGAAAGCAACAGCATTGCAAAATATGTCAGATATACTTTTTCAAGAAAGGGAACACTTGAGCAGTAATTTGCATTTTAATGTTGGGGAAATGCAATACACGACCTCTGGATTCTTCAGGGTATTCTCTTGGCTAGAATGCAAAAAAATCATTAATTAGAAATTTAGGATAGATAAATTTGCAATTTCTCAAAAACATTCACAATTTCTGTCTCTTTCCTAAGTTATTACAATTCCTAAAGTGCCAATACAAGGACAAATGTTACCCTTGCTTACACTGATCATGGTATAATCCACAGTCTGCCTAGCATTTGGCATTCTAAATTGCTATGCCTCTCACCCACTGCCTCACTTTGAACAATTGGTCTATGCATTGTAGTGCTAATTATTAGCGACACTCTGGCCCACTCTTTTTGCTAGGCCCAGCCTCCTCGCTTCTGGGCTAACTGCCAGTTCCAGAAGCCTCCATCAGGCAGGCAGGAGGAAGTATTCCTCGCTCTGTGTGATATCTTTATCAGTGCAGTTAGGGGCTAAAACTCAACTCACAATTGCTAACCCACTGCAGAGCATCAGAGTGAGTTAAGTGATGCTGAAGGATGGATTACATGTAAAGTAAATGCTAGCATCTCTTATAAAGCATGAATGTCTGTACCCACCAAAGCTGCCATTCATCTGTCTATTTGCAGTGTTTGGTTGGCATTATCACATTGCTTGCATTTTTTTTTTTCACTCATTAGTAGCAACATTAGCATTTTGGGGCAAACAGTTGTTCCACAAGTTTGACATGCACAGACTTTGTCTTGAGCGGTGGTGCAATAGGGACTGGAAGGATCAGTATATACTCTGCCCACACCAGATATACATCCATTCACATACATTTCCCCATATGACTAAAAGAACAAAACCTGTGGCAAAAGAATGACACTGCATCACATAAATTGCGATAAAACTTGGATGAGAATATTTGCTTTTAGGGGCGTATTCTAATTAAAAGTCCAGCAAAAGCCTGTATGTATAATGGATACACATGTTAAATTGTCCTACTAAATGGTTGGTACCTTGTACTTGTGTATTCAGTAGTGCTGAGCCTAGAAAAGTCTTCC
>JBBPCW010261048.1:0-10026 GCA_037974425.1 Phenacogrammus interruptus
GGTGTGCTGGGGGTAGGATTCGAACCCATGACCTCTTGGTCTAGAGGCAAGTATCCTACCCACTGCGCCACCACCACTGAGCAGTAGTACAGAAGATGACATATGCAAATGTGAAGAACCTTCAGTGTAAAGTGATGTTCCTAGAAACTTTACAGCGTCATGCAAAGTACCTTTTCAGGCACCTTCCTAAGAGGACACTGAAATGACCACGTTTGTCACTCATCACACCATGTCGCTAGGCAGGTTAATGCATTGGTTGAATGGACCAGCTGTTGTGTTTTTTCATCGTGTTCTCCAGCTCACCCTCAGAGTACCACTCACCAATTGCTTAATTGCCAAGGTTGACTTCTCTGCTTAGCTGAGCCATGGAGCATCAGAGGGAGCGGCATTAAAAGGTTTAATCAAAACTGATTAGAAGCACTTCTAATTAAGATGGAGTGATAGCAGCCCAGGTGTTTTCACTCGATGAGCCTTCAAGCCTTAACTGGGCTTTCTGTTTGGTGGAGGCCACCTCCTAAACCTCCATTAGCCTCAAAGCTAAGAATGTAGTCAAGGAAGGCCTCACTTTGGCTGTTACATCACCCAGGCTATGTTGTTCTTCCAATGTGCCTCTGGGAAATTCGATCAACGCAACCTGTGCATACTTCCAGATTTGTAGTACCCCTGAATCGGTCAGATCACAATGGTCTTCAGTGGCCTTCAGATAGATCATATTTTTCAGCTTTGATCCCTTATTTGAGCAGAGGTGGTGGTTCCTAATGACAGAATGTGGGGGATGCTCACATATTAACACTTAAGCAGGGAGAGGTGAAGCTCTAAAAGACATTTAGGAAACAAGCTTTACTGTATGCAATTGATTCACAGTGAAATGTACTTATCTTGCTGTATGATGGAGCCTATTAGCCTGTTATGTTCTGTTATCTAAGTTCTGTTCGTGTCTGTTCATGTTTAGTAGCTGAACATCATAATTGTTAAAGTTAAATTTATGTGGAAATGCAAGCAAATGCGATTACAGTTCCACAATAAATCTGATCTGATAAGATACTTTTTCTGTAATGACCCCTTGCTTGGTTCGATTTTCCTACTCTAACAACCTTTCCTCATTAATTAGGAGATTAGTTGGATCAGGGTTAGAACCCTATGCTCACATTAGCAGACAGCAGGCGACAGATGACCAATCCTTTCCTCTGGGAGAGGTGATTAAGTGACAAACCCCAGGATGATTAGAGACAAAACAAATTAAGATTTATGCAATTATGAGATTATTTCTCAGCTTTATGCAAGTGTTTGACACTAACTAATTTACAGACCAGACTGAGGGAAACTGTGGGGGTACAAGCTCTATGAGCCCCTACTCTCTCAACTTTCTTTTCCACTTGACAGTTTGTGTGGTGCAAAAAAATAACAACATAAATTATTGGCATAACTGCAGTTGATTTTTGAAACAATATTACTATACATCAGAGATGTTTACAAGTCATTCTTACTAAGTACATGTCAAGTCTCAAGTCTTTGAGTGGCAGTGTTTACAAATGCAGACTCTTAACTCTTTTTGAGCTGTAAATGTTGAGCTCTAAATGTTTATAAAATATGCTAACTGGCCACGCCCCACGATCACAATTGGCTGATACTTAGCAGGGGGCTGGACTGTGTACTGTGATATGCCCTCACCAACATGGAGGATTTGCCTTAAATTATCTTAAATCTAAATGTTAAATGCGAAAAATTTAAATGTGAAACTTGGTGAACGGTTTTCAGGTCGTCGGAAAGAGTGAGAGATATAAATAAATAATTCTATTAAATGAACACTGTTTGTGAGTTATCACAAGTCTTTGTGCGACTCGAGTCCCCCCTTCTCTGCAATACATACAGCTGTCTGCTAATGTTTTAATATATTTTTTTAAAAATCTAATTATATATTCCCTGTTTGATAAACAAAGCAAATCTAGACAGTGCAACAAGAGAGACTTCAAACACACCCACAACGACAAACTTTGTAACTTGGCAACATCGCCCCCTGATGTGAATGCATAGTGAAACATTCTGCTCCTGGAAGAGGTTTATTTGTAGAGGGGTCTTTTAGAGCAGCCAAATTTTGTATCAGTTTCATAACAGCAACAACAGCATCACCCCTCTCACCCACCACCATGAACAACCTCTGAACACCCCTGATTCTGCTGGACTGACGCAAACATGATTTTCTAATTAAAAATGTGAGGGGAATAAAACGTCTCAGCAGTTTGGCAAACACAGCAGAAATACTGTGTGTTTAGCCAGAAACAAACAAAAACTATTAAAGGAAGGTCTAACACATTTTTCTTACTATTGCAACTAGTGTTTAAGGAGTTATCACTGACCTTAGTAGGTTGTGGGTTCAAATCCCAGGACTGCTAGTGGCACCACTGTGGTACCCTTGAGCAAGGTACCTTCCCCACACACTGCTCTCTGAATGCCCCCCATTAGTGTCTGCCCACTGCTTTACTTGTTAAATTGGTTAAATGCAGAGAAAGAATTTCACATTTTTCACAATGTGGTGTGGTGTGGCATGTTGACAACATCAATCAACTAAGACAAAAGGCATCACTAATATGGTTTCTGGTAATATATGACTAATATTTTTCAAAGTGGACTAAAGTAATTAGCACTAAAAACTGCACAAGACGTAACGAGTTTAGGCCATGTTTCATGAGTTGTACAGTGTCAGAAACCACATAAACAAGATCATTGATGAACTCAATGTTGGAGGTGAGTTTATAATGGTTTGGGCCTGCAGGTGGCACCATACTAATTGTGTACATAAGCTACATTAGCTAAATTAGGGGAACAGTTTTGTTTATGAGTATTTTTACCAAACTAACCTTTTAGGGAGAACCTTTAGGAGAACTATGAATGATAAATCAGGAAAAGTTGGCCACTGTTTGTGCCCTTTAATGTGAAACCTTGCTGTGTGCAAGTCCTTTCTTAGGTGAAGCCTGTGCTCTTTAGTGCAAGAAAGGGAATTTTTCTTTGCCTCTTTACTATTCACTCCCCTCCACTTCCACAAGAGACCCACTGCATCAGAGCTGCAGCCAGCTGTAAGTCGTCTGCAATAAAATACGACTCCCATTCCGCTATAATTCCTGGCTGAGACTGAGTGGCCTCATGCAGTACGAGGGTTAAAGCAGGACAAAAGTGGGACCAAATGGAGGGTCTGTCCAACGATAACTGGGACAGGCGGGAGAGGCTTACGTAAAGACATATACTTTTGCTTGCTCCCCCGAGATGGCGGTACATCATGTTAAAAGGCAGTGAAGTCAGCCGGTGGAGATGCTAATCCAGACTGATGGGACTCAATTCCAGCAAACCTCATGCTCACTGCAAGAAATGCTGTTTTTTGTGGTGTGTAGAGTTGCCATATACAGAAGCAATGGGGGTTAGTTTGCTGAAGCAGAGACGTAAACAGTCAAAAGCACTAAGTTACTTTAACATTAGATTTGGAATACTCTACAACAGTCTTGAATACCCCCTCCTTCATTTCCTCATACTTAGCTTTTTAATGTATTTGTATTTTTAATGTAGACTTCAGGAACAGTTCTCCATACTTCCCGAAGGACTTTCAAAGACTCTCATTTTCAGACTCTGAACCTGGCTGGTTTCAGAGGAATGTGTTTTTGTTTGTTAAGCCACACAGTGACCTACGCATGAATCATTCAAACATAACAAAGCACACCTGAACCAATGAAGAAACTGGTGCAGATGATTCCAGATGATCAGGCGGTGATCAGTATACTGGTGGTGCTGAATGTGAGTGTTTGGAATACTTTTTTCTCTGTTTGTTCTCATATCTTTCTTTTAATCTACACAATACGCCAAAGATAAAACAGTTTGACACACAGAAACTAGCACCAGCAAGGTGATTCGAAGAAAAATTTAAAGAATGAGGGGTGACTCAGTACTGTACATCAAACCAAAGGTATCTGTGTGTTAATAAACCCTTAGTCTGGACAATACTGCAGCCCCTCAGGACCCTCCTTTGCTTGTATCCCTGACTTAAAAAACTGCAGTAGAACTTTATGTAGCTTATTAATGTCTGTCTGCGTAGGAACTGAATCGTGTTCAGATTTCTTTTTGGATGCTTTTGGCCGAAAATAAAATGCTGAACCTCCAGAGTGAGAGGTGGGAGCAGTTCAGGAGCTGAACCAGCACAGCAGAATGAAATTAAATCCAAAAATAAAAAGATACAATAAGAATAGCCATTATTGACATCAATTAAATTAGATTAGAAAGTTAGATAAAGCAGCATAAAAGAATAGAGATAAAAGTGCAGGTCTTAATTGAAAGCAGCAGAAAACAGGTTGGTTTAAATTTTCTTCTTCTAAACGGTTGGGGTAGATCTGATCTCCTGGTTCCAGCAAGGGGCAGAATAATGAATTCTGATCTGGGCTTGACTTTCTGAACAGTTCTGATCTAAGAGATCTTCCAGGCAGATGCTCATCAGATCCCAGAAAAATATTTAGGGCCCAAACCATTAAGTGACATATGAACAATTAGCAACACTTTGAACTCAGTCCTGTATCTGATTGAAGGAATGTGCCCTCCTTTCTTGGTTTTGGTTAGAGCTCAAGTAGCAGCATATTGAATGAGCTGTCTAGCGGTCTTTAGGGGAGGCCAATGAGAGAAGCGATAATCAACCCTGCAAGACATAAAGGTATAGATGAGTTTCTCCAAGGTACAAATCATTTTTAAATGTTATGATCCATCATGAGGAATATAAGACATTTAAGATGCTTCCACTCCTTAAAATGTAACTTTGTATGTGGAGTTGGGGCTGAGGGTAGGCTATGGTTTACATTAGTGGGGTTGGCACTGATGTGGTGTTTGCTGTGATATGGCAGAGAGAGAAAGGAGAGAACAAGCTGAACATGCTAACTTGGCTGATGTGCAAACAAAGCTTTCTGTTGTTTGGGGGAGGAAATGAATTTCACGAACAGGAAAGTGTCTGGCGTCCAATACAGAGCAGCTTCTGTGTGTGTGTGAGTGTTGGGGGGCACAAATATTACTCACTCTCAGACACAGGAAGTAAAGAAATAGTGTAGTTGTCGTGGTGAAGCCTTTAACCCTTCACTGAGTGGCATCACAAGGTTGCCTGACTATTTTCCATTAAAGCATACCGTCTCACCAGTGTGTTTTGGAACGGTCAACCCTGAACATTTGAACACTTCTAACTGCTGAGCAACACAGTAGGTTAATGAAGATCCAGGATTACAGTCAATACGTGGTTGTCTTTACTCTCTGAGGTTTATATTTATACTGTAATACAGCTGACAGCCCATCAATAACTAAATCACACTAAACTTATGGATGATGGATGGATGGACCACCGTGCAGGACATTCAAGAGCACAACACGGACAACAAAGAGACACACTCACTGTCTGACACTGTGATATCTTTATATTTTGCGCTGCTAATTTCGAAGCAACACCATCTAATGGCCCTGTCAGGCAGTTCTTTTGGTTACATGCCTTTATAAACCATCTTTATCAAGCATTTAAGTTTTTGCTTATTCATTCACCACCACTATGGCACTGTAACAACAACAATTACAGCTCATGCATCCACAGCATTCAGCACATCTCACTAGGGAGGAGAGGGAGGAGGATTTTTTGGATTACAAAAAATTAATATTAATAGCCCATAAATATAATTTTTAGTTTTTGAAAATAGACTTACGACCTCAAAGAGACATTAGGTGATGGCTGTCTGTATCACCACTAGCCTGAAACTACTGTTTTAAAACTGCTTCTTTGCAGTCAGGTTGTGGAACCAGAGCATATACAAGAACTGTTCGCACCCTACAGTAACGGATTGTCGAGTTGTAGTGCAAAAACCAGCGCACAAACAAAAAACTCACACAGTAACTAAAAAACTAGAACAGTTAAAAACTCCACTGCTGGAGGACTGGCTTTTAGGAGTAATATCACATTGTAAACACATGTGGATATAAGAAGATAAGATAAACATTCATTAGTCCCACAAGTGGGATATTTACATAGTTATGGACAGTACAAAAGTACAAAAACCAGCAGAATCAAGCTTTACACAAAAGGATAGCCTTAAAAGCACACTATCCAAGAAAGACAAAAATATAAATATAGACATTTGTGTGTATATGCATGTATGTACTAGGTGATTAACGACTTAGGGTTAGGGATTTTTCAGATCGATTTATCCATCCACAAAGTCGAAGTCGAGTTGACTAGTCGTTTGATGACACCCACACACACGCAGTGGAACACATGTGCTGTGTGTCTGTCACCTACTGCCTCTGCTGCCACATCTCTTGTCTTGTTGTGGTCTTGTGTTTAGATTCCCCTCGCGCCAGTGGTACTGCCCTTTTAATGAATGGACTGTAATAATTGATTAAACCGAAGAATGCATGTCAGCAAAGCTTCATAGAGAAGTGTACTTCCTCCACCATGAGTGTTGAAAACAGCACAAGTGAAAGGGCTAAAGTGCTGGACACCAATGATCTGAGGGAACTTGTGCCCATGTTGCTAGTGGTCATCTGCTTGTTGGTTGCTGTCGCCAATGCAATGGCTTTGGAGTCCTGATTAGTAATGTGTACAAAGTCAACCTCATGCTGGCCGACAGGCTGCTCTCGGCTGCTGACTCATTAAATTGACCAACTTTTCAAAAGTGGTGGGGATGAAATGGCACATGACGAGAATTGACAGAGATATGTCTCCGAGGTCTCAACCTAAATCACACCTATACACAAAGTTCCTCAGTTCTTCATATTTTACTTACAGTAAAAAGAGCCAGACTTGGACATTTGTAATGTAGTAAAGCTTGTAAAGCTTCCTGAATGAAGAATCATACATATGAATCATTTAAGCAACAATGTACATCTAACTTAAGGCCTGAACCAGAGAGGAAACACTTGCAGACCACTATACTGGTGGTGCTGAATGCTGAGTGGTTGGAACACGTTTATCTAGGCACAATGTGCTTTAGGCTTTTGGCAGCCTGTCACAGTAAAACATTTGTTTCCATTTGTTTTATTTAATTTTCACATTATGCTAAAGACAGCTTGACAGGGATAACAAAATATTTTGCACAAACAAGGTGATTCAAAGCTAAATATAAAGAAATGAAGGGTGGTACTGTATATACATAAAGACCACTGACCACTGTATATGCCACTCCCCTAGTACTGCAGCTTTCCATGCTAATACCACAGGTAAATACATGCATTAAATGCATTTAGTTGTAGTAAGAATGTATGTTTTATCCATGTTTTTACTTATTATGTGCAGGTAACTTAAGAACTTTGCAACACATGATAGTTAAACGTTATTTCTTGTCAAATGTTCACTATGATCAGCACTGTGCTGAGTGGTAGTGGAGAGCGGGGGGTGCTTTACCCATCCAGAAAGAGAGAGAAGACAGTTATACACTCTTGTACTCTTGCCCCCAGGAAGACCTTTATTTTTGCTTACTCAGGTATTTAAAAGAAATTGCCGGCTTTATGTGGTCGTGTACTTCTTATAGCCAAATAACAAAATAAAATCCTTGCCAGTGTTTTCTTATTTCTCTCTCCTGCCAAAAGTGTCTATGTAAACAAGTAAATAAAATATATTAAAGGCATCAAAATGATCAATAACATGAACATTTCTCAAAGACACCATAAACATGACAAATATTCTCCAAACCATAAATGACAGTGAATTTAGTGCAGCTCTGCGCCTCATAGCAGTGTCAAACAGAGCTGTGTGTTTTTCTTTCATCCATCAGGGCCATCCTTGCTGGTAAGAGCAGAGGAGACTGTAATAAAGGAGGGAGAGCAAAAGAGGAGATTTGTCCTGTGTGCAGTTACTGATTTGCGATGGCCGGTTGAAAACCTCAACATGTCACGCATGGGACGGCTCTCAGCTTTTGACTATGGCGGTGCTAAAAATAATTTATACGTCGGTGTATGTGGAGGTTTTTGTGTCTCACAAACTTGTTTATCAGTAACCAAGTCAAGAGCCTAAGAGCTTTAATGATTCAACGTTCCTTGATCTCCCAAAACAAACAGACAGAAATGACATGCAGTTGAAAAGGTTTGGTGTTGTGTGGAATATTTTAAGGAAAATAAGGCTGAAATTGGACCCTGGACACCTGCACATCAAGACATTTCCAGTTTAACAGTGCACTGAGGGCGTGTTAATGTCACAGTTGTCAGGCTGGATGTACAACACTCTGGTGGACCTGGGGATGTTCCTTGGCATCGGTAATGCAGCTGAGCTTTGCTAACTGTTTGACCGAATGTTGTATAATGTAAACACATGAAGTTATAAATCTGCGCTGTCGGAACGTCCTTGCTGTTGGACGGCTCACTGTGGTGTCAACATAATTCATACATATATCAAATAAAGCAGGCCTGATCATCTGGAATCATCTGCAACTTTTTCTTCACTGGATAAGGCCTTAAGTTAGATGCGCTTTGTTATGCCTGAATGATTCATAGGTAGGTCACTATGTGGCTTAACAAATCAAAAACATTCCTCTGAAACTGGTCTAAAAGCCTTTGACAGTCCTTCAGGAAGCCTGGAGAACTGGTTCTGAAGTCTATGTTAAAAATAGAAGAAAGTCTGGCTTTGAAAGTGAAATATGAAGAACTGTGAGGTGGCTCAAGAACTGTGAGGTAGCACAGTACTGTATGATGAGTTCATAAACATATTCATATTCATATATTCATATGGGTAGGAATGTGAACTGACAAGATAAAAAAGGTCCTTCCACATTTGAGGTTTGGTTGCACCATGTGAGATATATTAAACTCCATAGAATAAATTAAAATCTATTAAAAATGAAAATAAGGTAAATAAATAGGTTGGGCCATGTTCCCTCAGAGCACAGGGAAGACCACACGGCCCACATCTAATTAGAGCGACCCTCTCTCTCTCTCTCTCTCTCTCTCTCTCTCTCTCTCTCTGTCTCCAGCTATCTACCCTTTCCACAAACAGCAATATCTACAGCTCACTCGTCATCTCTGAAAGCACATTGACAAATACTGCCGCAGCACCCCACCCCCCACCCCCCTGCTCAGCAAAAGGGACCCTGTGTTTTTTGTGAGATTGCAGAAAATCCATCGTATTAACATGAAAAAAAGGTTTCAAGGACAGTTTTGGATGCAAATGTAATATCCTCTGCTTTCCATACACTCCTGTTAGCGAGGCTGCAATTATGAAATGTATTGAGGGGGACACATCCCCACCAATTGTGCTAACAGTGTTCACCCTGACAATATCTGCCTATTTATATCCAATATGTATGTATATACAGGCAACCACATGTCCGAAACAGTGTTTAATTTAATCACAACCATAATCATAATCACAACTAAACTCAGCTTCCTGTTATTATTACTGCCACTTTTAATATCACAGTGGAGCCCATCACAGTGTGTAATTTGCCTGAACACAGTATATGGTGGTACGTCTGAACACAGTGTATTTTTTGTCTGAACACAGTGTGTGGTTATTCCTAAAAACAGTGTGTGTTTTGTCTAGATACAGTGTTTGGTTTTGGCTGAAGAGAGTATGAGGTTTGTCCGTGTGCCTTTTTGTCGATTCGTGTTTTTGGCTGTACATTTGGTGTGACGGGGGTAAACTTTTTTTAGGTTTAAAAAATATACATGAATTAAATATTTTAGAAATGTTCGATACACATTTCAGGCCGGATAACGCAATGCAAATTCCAGTTCATGCAAAACACATCTTAATGTTAATGCTAATTAAAGCTAGCACCCCATGGGATTTCTGGTAGTTTGTTAGCACTAAGCTAATACACATTAATATATTTTGCTTTACTAAACACAGACTTTTGAAGTTTGTAAAAGACTCTGTATGTTTTATCTGAAGCTGTAACAGATGTTATCGTATATTACAGCTTGTGACAGTAATTAGTGCTAAAACCTGCTTAAACTTTACATTTAGTGATGTATCGACAACTGACTAAAACCTGCATACACTACAGACCTACATTCAATTAAGTATCTAGA
>JBBPCW010261123.1:0-12680 GCA_037974425.1 Phenacogrammus interruptus
ATGCAGAGGGTGAATTTCGTGCTGTTCACACTGTGTGCAGTGGTGTGTTCACGTATGACCGAATGATCACTTTCACACTCATTCTTTGGACACATGGATGGATAAACAAACTTTTGCAAAATAACCGCAAGCACAAATGCTTGTAACCTTAATTTTGGCTCTCAACTCAAAACAAAAAATCCGCGAGAGACTCGTATATCATATGAGCTATATATGAGTATATATATTGAAAAACTTGTAAGTTGGGACACTAGTAAGTCAAGCTACCACTGTGTATATACATATATATATACACTTTGAAAGGCAATATGCACAATGTTATGACACAACATTGACTTGTGAAGTGACTGTTATGCCTGATTGGCCCCATTGCTAAGACAAACTGCTTTAAACTAAATGACAGACAAACTCTTTCTCACATAACACAATTATATTTCCTTCAATGTTGTGTGTTGTTACCCATTACCTAATGTATTTGTTATTGCAGGTCATGTTCATCCAAAACAAAGGCCAGGTCACCCTGACCATTGAATTGTTGGACACAGAAGAGGCCCAGGCTGATGACCCGCTGGATGTACAGGTAATGTCTGTGTGTCTGTGTGCTCATGCATAGACAGAAATCGAGCCAGCACTTGAACTGTCTCCTGGCTCTCACGCTACAGGAGACCCACAGACCTACCTGACCAAATAAATAAATTATCTGTGTGGTTTTTGGGGAGTTGGTTTAAACCACCCATTCATGCGTAAGTTTTAAAAAGCAGACGTGACTGAAACTTTTTATTTGCTCCCACTCTGGTTTAAATTAACACATGAAACACTCTGACAGGTTTCCAGTGCTTTGTTCAGTTTTGTGAAAAACAGGCGTTATGTCCAGATGATTTTAAACAGCAGCAAAATTGTAGCAGTAGAATTTACGAGTGAGATTTTTTAATGCTACAAATGGTATCCATGGACTATCACTTAGTAATGCAAATAAAGTTGTTAGCTTAACAATTCAATTTTTGTTTTGTTTTTTTGAATCAAGTTTTTTTTTTTCATGTCTCTTTGTAGGTCCCAGTGCAAGATTTTGTTCTTGCCCAAATTAAGTTTAGTTAGTTGAGTTTCACTTTTCTTGTACTTGGATTTCTCAACCCTGTTTATTCTTACAAAATCAGCAGTCAAAATTTTCAGAAGGACAAGTATGTAGCAATGTTTTTAAATGACCCTCTCTAAGTTTGAATATATTTCTGTCTCTGTGTGCTTGCAGTGTCTCTCTAATTACATGGAGCAGTTTGTTGGGGCAGAATCATCCACATGTTCACAGGCAGATGGATACTACTTCAAGCCTGTATTCTTGCCCAGGTAAAACTTAACCAGTGGTACACAAACCGTAAAATATGGGGGCACATCTCTGACAGTGTGGGTGTGTAATTGTATTTATGTTTAGTGTAGTGCAGCAATGATTACAATGAACACTGAAAATCACTTTACAATCCTCCAAAATGCTCTGCCATGTTTGTATGATGAACAAAGTCATTCTAACAATGTAGTATACATTTACATTTACGGCATTTATCAGACGCTTTTAGACAAAAAGCGACTTCCAATCCCTACCTACAGGGGGCAGTCTCTCCCTGGAGCAACTTGGGGTTGAGGGTCTTACTCAGGAACCCAGTGGTGGTGCTGAAGATAGGATTCGAACCCATGACCTCTTGGTCTAGAGTCAACTATCCTACCCACTACGCCACCACCACAGGAAATTACGTTTCACTGCACAAACAGGGCAATCATTGTGCATGGGCTGTGGCTATGTAGCTCAATACATAGCAAAGTGCATTGCACTGTATGATTTGATACCTTTCTATGATACCCAAATTGGCTGTTTTTCGTCATCAGTGAATCTTGGGCACCCATGACACTGTCACCGGTTAACTTCTTTGGGTCACTATTGTTGCAGACTAACCATTACTTTCATTCTGGAGTTATTCAGACCCAGCCTGTCCATTTACTCGCTTTGTAAAATAACCAAATGTTTGACAAGTGACAGTTGTGACGAGATAATCAGTGCTATTCGCTTCACCTCTCAGTGGGTGTAATGCTGTGGGTTCTGTGTAGGAACTTGAGGCATTTCCGGCGCTGGCAGCTGAAGCAGGTGGAAGCACTGCGATGTCGAAGGGAGTGGAGAGGGCAGCTTGGGGTGGAAAACGCTGGAAGCCTTGACTGCCGCTTCAAGCTCAACACGCACAAGATGGTGTTTGTCATGAACTCGGAGGATTACATGTATCGTCGAGGGGCATTACTGAAGGCCCGAAAGGTACTGCAAACTCTGCAAAACTAACTTTCACTTCTGAAATCACTGTAACATCACTGAGCTACACATATTACAACTGGTTTTGTTTTACCTGGGGAGTTACCAACAACATATGTGATTTGAGGATAAATCTGCACTTTGTGTGCTTTTTTTAGTAATAACTCTGGAGTGATTTTAATCCCGAATCCAGAGCTTGTAATATTTATAATCTGACATTAATAATTGTAAGTAATCTGGTATGATTTAGTTAGTTTTTATATGTATAGCTTTTTATATATACTATATATAGTTTTTAAAGTCTAATAATGATGAGAGAGGGTGTCCTCGAGTTATGGCACAGATTTGTTCCTTCGAAAGTGATGTAACCCAAATTTTGGTGTTAGTCAAAACATACCCTAGCCTAAGTCACTTACTGATCCTAATATCATAAAATATCATATCTAATATCATAACATAACTAAGCCACAGAAATAATAAAACCCCCTCACTCATACCCCGCGTTGTCTATTCTTCCGCTAGGCGCAACCAGACTAGTTTGACCATGTAGTCCTTAACTAACAGGTAATGAAAGGTAATATGCACCTGTGAGCATGGTGTGAACCGCTGCTTCAGTCATCGCACACGTACCTCAAGCCATGTGGAGTAAAGTCAAGTAGAGCTATATTGTCATCCAGCCATATTCTTTAAGTACACAGTGAGATAAAATCTCATCCCCCTGGACCACAGGTGCAACATACCACACAACGTGACAGAAGCACACTCATGCAGATCAAGAATTGAAGCTAAAAAGTGGAATGAATAACAAATAAACATATATATTCAGAGACTAACCTTGAAAACCAGACCTAGAGTGCTGCATGGACAAAAAGTAATGGGGCGCCTTACAGACACTTTAATGACACTGCATTCAGATACATAGACTTTCGTATGGAGTTGGTCCCCCTTTACAGTTGCTATAATGGTTTTGACCCCAATCCTTTGGTGTCTCAGGGTAACATGTTTTCTTTGGTTATATAATTGCTTTGATAATGTTAATGTTTAAGTTGAGATTTATAGAAACATTTGAACTACAGCTATGTAACTGTTTAAAGGGAACACTGCTGTTAAAAAGCTCCTTATTTGTTTAAAGCATATAGCAGTACTTTAAAAATAAAAGTGTGCAATACAGTTCTTTTAAATTATTTAATTTTGCGAATAACAATGCAATTAATTGCGTTTATTAAAAAAGTGTGCACAAATGCATGTATTATATGTCTGTGGGTTTATAAACTGTGTGTGTATATAATAGTGTGTATATAAATCACTATCTCAACATTCAGTATGGGTACTCCTGTTTTTAGCTATGGAACATACTTTGGGTAAGGGGGGAAAACTGTAAACTTGCTTTTTCTGTCTGCTTTAAGTCAACAGTAACTACATTCATGCTCTGTGTTTATATTTTCTTTTGTGTTTGTGGTATAGTATTAAAGGGTTAACGTTTTCATTTTTGTGTCTGTGCATGTGTTCAGTCTCAGCAGCGTGTAGCACGGCTGCAGCACGAGCGCTTTGCGCAGTGGCACAGCTCATGGCAGAGCGAGAACATTTCAGCTTCGGCTGCCCGTGCTGTGCAGGCATGGCTGCTGGGAGATAACCACGATGACCTGCTGCCCTGCAAAACCATCTGCACACCCACACAGGTCAAAGGCCAACCTGTCAACAGGTACCAGGTGCACTACAGCAGCAGCAAAGCCCCAGCCTCACCGTAACACACTTCATCTGTCTCTCTGTCTCTCTCTCCTCTCTCTCTCTCTGTCTCTCTCTCTCTCTCTCTGGCTGGACACTGAATGGTGTGATGAGCACACACACATGGACGCTGAAAGACAGAACAAAGACTTGGGGAAGAAACCATGCAATCAAGCGAAATGTGAATGAAACAAAAAAGCCTAAAATAAAAAGAGGAAAAGTCCATTGTAGTTTTTAGCAAATGAAGCCAGAAGGCCTTGTGTGTTTGTGTGTGTGTGTATGTGAGTGTGCGCAGAAGTGCTGAGAGAAATGGTTTCGACGTGTCTTTATCAACAATGGGGTTTTTCCTCAAGAGAATCTCTAATACGTTTGCATATCGTCACTGTCGAATGAACTTCAGACTTCTGTTTTGTTTTTGTTTATATATATATTTTTTTTTTCTTTTATTGCATCGTCAGCTGTCCTTTAGATTGTGTTTTTCATAGTGAATGGAATGATAGAAATGGTTCAGTAGGTATAAAACTTCATTGAATTTAACAGTTCATGTTAATTTTATTTTGTATTCTTTGAAGTTAGCATTTCAGAAATATGAAGTTTTCTTACGACAGTGATATGCATTCTGTATCTGCACTTCTCTGGTCCTGAATGATGAATACTGAATGAAAGAATTATGTTGTTGGTCTGGTGTTCGCTGGCAGCCTTTTTTGTCTTTACTTCGGTTTATTCTTTTTATTTTTTCTGTTTTGTTTTTTAATCCTTATCCTGGAACTGTACAAAGGATTGTCAGTGGCGCCCGTGCACAGACTCACTTTTTTTTTCACATCTGAAATCATGTATCATATTGATGACTTCGCCAAATCCTTTGCTTTTTTGTTTTGGTGTAATTTTTACATATTAAAGACAGAAAATGACATATCAGTGTTTTGAAAAGAATGTATAACATTTATCCTGTATCAGTTATCTTGAAATAAACAACCTAGTTGTGCAGTTCTTAAACACTCGACATGGTTCTTGTCAAGATTTACTCTCTTATTTGCAAAAAACTGCCCAAAAATGTAATGGCACAACCTAATTTTTTTTTCTTTTAAATATTTTAAATATTTTATATATGTGTGTGTGTATATACATACATACGTACAAGGGTTGAACATTTTTTTGATCTAGTATTCTGAGTACCAACATTTAATGAATTGGTACGCACCAATTCTTAAATGAATTTTTTTTTTTTTTAACCTAAATGCATTTTTAAAAAGGCATCTAAAAAGTACATTTGGAGACATTTACATTTAGAAGTTTAGTATTGAACACAAACAATTCAGTAATGAGGTTTATGTCTGAGGAAAGTGAATTGTAAAATTGGGACAGCAGTCAAAAAAAAAAAAAATCACTTCCCAGTGGAACAATATTACAGTTTGGTGATTTTGGTGACGCTCAGTTCAGCTACAGTGCATTTGCCTCCCTATTCTACTTGCTAGAAAGTAGCATGATGCATTTAGCAGTTTTTATTATAAGAATGAGGTGTTTATTTTGCTAAAATAAAACAGTTGAACACAATTTAAGTCCATTTGCCCAATTGGGCAAGTTAGACGAATGGTTAATGTCACACCCTGACAAATACGCTGATACTGAAATACATTGTTTGTTAGTTATGTACCTATAGTGTGTTTTGGGTTTTTTTGTTCTTTTTTTTAATTATTATTATAATTTGTTTTCATATGATTAAATATATAGACTTCGGTCATTCTTTACTTTAGGTGTCTTGGCTCTACTAAGCCCACCATCTGGAGGCTGTACTTTAGCATGGCTAGCTCTGACAGGTTGTAAATGAAAAAAACAGAGCAAAACACAGAAGATTCATAACCAGACTTCTAGACACAAAAGCTAAGGTCAGTTGTTTTAAAAAAAAAAAAAAAAAAATGTGACTGCATGTTGTGGTTTAACTAAACAATGGGTTAACATCTTCCACAGGTTCCATGGTAAAGCACCAGCCACAGGAATGAGGAGAATCAGAAGAGCGCTGGTTCGATTCCACATTGTGGTATATAGTGTGATGAGTGTGATGAGAGCTCATGGTGCAAGTTGCGACGGAGACAGTAGACAATAGACAGACAACTGTAATGGTAGTGTATGTTACAGTACAGTGTGGACACAACTTTACACAATGATTTGCATCATAAGTATGATTATTGCACAGGAAGTAGTTAGCATCATTGAGCAAAGTGCAAGGAATTACCAAAATAATACAATAAACAGACAATGTTGCAATGTGGCAGGAATGAGAATGGGATTCAACCAATTCCTGATTGTTACCCATCATTTGTTCTAAGCTATTGAGTGTCAATATGAGCTTTTAAGAGTAGTTTGGAATAACTGTTTTGTCTAACAGCTACAAAAAGATAAATGATGCATTTTCATGAGGAAATGCAAAAAGTGATTGTGTGGTTGCTCTGGTAACTGGAACTTTTTACTATATAAGTCGTAATAAAGCTTTTGGATCACCTACACACAGCTTACACACACATTACTATTAAAATAGGATTTGTTGACAAAGAAAAGTAAAACAAAAGAACTGCGAACAAATATTTACAATCACAAGTCTGTCCCAGTAACACACACATGCTACTCTCCATCTCCCTCTCCCCCACTCCCTCACACTCCCTCCATTTCAATCAGAAATAATAATTTGACTTTTTAAACAATGCCAGTTGACAAAGCCATGTTAAAGTTCCCAAAAACACAGAGAAGCTCCAAATAAGAGCGTCCTTATGTAGCTGACAGTGTTTTAGCAGTGGTACGTTAAACATACACACACACACACACAGCCGTGTGCGCAACGCAGTTGCTGTCTGGCTGCCAAGTCTATCCGGGGAGGTAACATGTCAAAGACCTCTCTCTCTAGCATTTAGAATCATAGGTCACCTGACCATTTTCTCTCTCCTCATATAAAACACTGGTCTCTCAGCCTGTGAAGAAGCATCAATATTCACCAATAAGAATACTATTAAATCTTAACAAAAATTGTGATTGCTGACGCAAGTGAAATAATGATTTCTTTCTGAACTGATTCATGCTTAAAATTTTGATTGTAATTAAAACAAATGTAGTTTCACTGATGTTCGAGCGCACCCATGATTCAGTTCAGATTTAGTCATGATTTTCAGATATTATTTTTTTCCAGATGTCGTGTGCTTCAGCAGTAGAGGCCGCCACTTTCATGCTCTTCTGCGCACACATATAGGACAGGGTGTGGGTGGTTTTGAGATGAAGAGTCAGACAGAGAGAATAAATAAGAAAAAAAAGAGAAGGGGAAGAATACTGAGTAATGCCTCTGCAGTCATGGACTTACGCTCTGAGCTGCTAAAGTCTATATGGTACGCCTTCACTGCGCTGGACGTGGAAAAGAGTGGAAAGGTGTCCAAATCACAGCTGAAGGTCAGTAATAGAACCTAAATATCTTCATTTCAACCACTTACATCCTCTAGAGCAGATGCAGGATGAATATGCAGACATGGTGCATGCGAACAAATGATCTGATTTGTGAAAAAGTAGATTAAACCCTGAACTGAAGGAGTCTGGCCAGTTCTGCTTGTGTCTTCTTGTCTTTCTGCCTGGTTTTTTTGTTTTTTTAATGTTGCTTTTTTGTGCAGTTTAACATGGAGATGAGTTTTTGCATTGCTCTGAATCGCATTTCCTGTGTGTGTAACCCATCATCTACCACATGGTGTGTAGCAACTGTCTGCTGAATGTTCCTTTTTCTTTAAGGAAGGCCTGTCTCAGAGCTTAGAACTATCCAAACAGAACGTTCATTTTTATTACAGAAAATGTTTTTCAAATAGTATTGGACTTGGGAACAATTTATACAACTGAGAACCAATTTAAACATAGTGTATAGACATGTGCACTATTCTCCACATGGTGCCCCCAGATGTGAATTCCATAAAAAAACTTAATTGAAAAAATTTGATTGATTTGGGTCATTGTTCGTTCAACACACATCAGTTAAACCATTTTTAGCATTAAAATATATGTATCTCACATATATGTAGCTCAAGATTGAGTGATGTTAATGCAAATGTAAGACACTTAATTACAATTTAGCAGACACAAAAGAAAGTCAGAGTAATTTCTAAGCCTGACCCCCCTGTTGCCATCATGAACAATTTTATAGTGTGAACTTATTTCCCCCAAAAAACAGTTCATAACATACCGGTAAACACAAAAAGAAAACCTTTGGTGGGAACATGTCTACTGATGTGAGAAGCATTTAACAAGTGAATCTCTGAAATAATTTGACATGATTAATTCATTGATATTTTCAAAAATTATTACGACCTGAACCAGTATCGTTAATACAAATTGTTTATATTGGTCAGGCCCTAGTAGACTAAAAGGCATGTTCATCCCTGGAAAGCCTACACACTCTTGGTCTTAATTAGCGAGTGTTTGAGTGATGATGAGAAGTGAGGGGCCAGCGGATGTTGTGGCTTATTCTCAACTTCCCTGAGTGTCAGTCTGATAATGTCTGCAGCCCCTTTTCCATCTCTTCACTGGAAGTTCAACTTTCATTACAGAGTATGCTGAGGTGTTTAAATTGCCAATAATCTATGTTTTTGTTATTTTTGTTTTTTATTTTATCATCCCCTTGACTGGCTTTGTATAGTTTTATATGCCAAAATCTGACTCTGTTTTTAGATGTTCCCAAACTCACTTTCTTCCTTAGAATTACAACAGGCTGTTACTGTGTGATGTGTGATCTCTGCTCTGATTGGCTGCGATGTCAAGCCTCATTCAAATGGCACCTTAGGATGAAATTGCATGAATGGGTGGAGCTAGTATGCTGATGTCAGGATTAGATGTCAATACACTGGTTTTTGTGACAGCACAAAATATACATATATATGACCCGATATATGGTATAAAAAATCAATACGATTTTCTTCATAAGCTTGAAACTTCTACAGTAAAACCCTCTAATTATTGGCACCCATGACAAAAAATACTTTCTGGTAAGTTAGCTTAATCTTATATTGAAAAATAAACTTTAATTGCACTAAACCCTAATCTAAACATATTTTTCACAAAACCACAGTTATTGTCATCCTACATTCAGCATTTTCTGAAAAGAGCTCCTCTCTGACTCTCTCACCCCATGTGTTTCCAATGGAGCTTAAATTAAAAAACTTCTGTAGTCGCTGAACTTGGACGTTTGTTTCTGCTAGATGTATAGAATCCAGTTTGAGGGATTTTTTGACAGAAGCAGATGTATTTTAATTTAAAATAATCTTCAAGGAGTCCTCTTCAAGTTCCTAAACTTTAGAGTTCATGTACCATATTTAACAGCGGGCTTGAGATCCTGACCAAGCATTCTTCTTTTTATACCATACCTATCTAGATTGGGTGTTTTTCCTTTTCCCCAAAAAAGCTCTATTTTTGTCTACTTTGACCATTTAATCCTCTTGTAGTTAAAATTCTATCAGAATCTAGGGAACTTCAGGAGCTTACATTTGCGGTTAGACAAAAAAAAAAGCTTTGTGAATCTTTGACTGTGAATCTTTTGCCTCTCGAATTAATCTCATCGTGGGCCAGGTTAAAATTAACACAAACATCCTCTTCCAGGCAGGTTCGTTACTGCTCTGAATGTTTCGACCACTTAACACTCAGATAGACTTTACATATTTAAATGTAAATCGAAACATGATTACAAATTAATGTTGGCCAATTAATTATATTTTATCACGTTTTATCACATGTTTGATTAATCACATTGTTACACACAAAATTCAAGAATTAATTTAAAAGTAGTGTATTTTACACTTTTATTTTGAAAGTACTGCTGTATGAATAAAAGTGTGATTTTAAACAGATCAGGGGCTTTTTAACAGCAGTGTTCCCTTTAACAGTTACACAGCTGCAGTTCAAATATTTCTCAACTTAAACATTGATGTAATAAAATCAATTACAAAACTAAAGCTATTTGCCACTACAGGGTAGTTTGTTATAGAACAACAAGTTCCCCTCAGAGTCCAGAACCACAATCATAGCATTATAATAGGCACCCTCCAAGCAACAGCAAGTTAATATTTATAAATATGTTTTCTTTTTTCCGAAAAAATGCCACAAACTTTCAAAATAAAAATAAAAATGGTGTGCAATAGAGTTACTGTGCAATAGAGTTACTGTGCAATAGAGTATTTGTCAGCATTATTTACTTAATCAAGGCTGCTGTTGTCTGAGGCTGACTGTAGGGAGGGTAAAAATAATTTGGGTTTAAGTTAAATCTGCATGTATAGCTCTGTTTACAGGCTTAATCTGTCAGGGAAACAGACCCTCTGATGAACTTAATCTGCATGTAGACAAAAAAACGATTTCCACTGGTCATTCACAGCACCACCAATCCTTATGATGGCAACTGGCTTTCTTAATATAAATAACGTAAATGCTTCTTAGTAGTCATCGTCACTAGTCTCTAAATAAGCTAGAGCACAGATAGCAACATCACTACGACCTTTTTGTGTTTTCTTTTTCAGTCACTTACTCATGTTCTTTTTAAACAATGCTAGTTGTTTAAACCATACACAGTTTTACTGGATCACAGATTTCTTGCTTTAAACATTATAAACAGTCACATAAAGTCCACGAGTTACAACAGGCCCCATTTTTTTCCCTCCACCTTGTTTCTTTTCACCATGGTCCTAATTTTCCCATGCCCATCGTAGGCACTTTTGGCAGTGGACAGGAGTCAGCATGGGCACTCTGACCAGTCTGCAGCGGAGCAGCTCCAGTTGCAGTGATTCACTGTGTCCTGATACCTTTCTATCAAAGTCAGAACAGGCATTTTCAGATGCTTGCGCTACAGTAACTTTTCTGTGGGATCAAACCAGACTGGCTAGCCTTTAATACACACATCAGTGAGCCTGTCACTGGTTTACTGCTTGTCCTTCTGAGTACCACTTTTGTTAGGTACTACCCATTGCATACCAAGAAGACCCCACAAGACCTGTCATTAACTAGATGAATCTGTTAGTGTAATCACTGAGCAAGGTACTGCTGTCTGGGGTCCCCTCATTGGTGGCAGCCCACTGCTTCACTTGGTGAATGGGTTAAATGCATGGAAAGAAGTTCATACTGTGTACTGGGCTGTGGTGTGTTCATGCGTGACTATAAGGGGCCATTTTACTTTAATCAATGCTATTTCCTTCACCTGTCATTGCTTTTAATGTTGTGGCTTATTCATGTAAATAAAGAATAACTTTCATAAATACATACAACCAGATATCTAGAATCAATAATTATTTCTCAAACCATATTCTCACTGCTTTACTCCACTGAATCATTCTTCTGTTTTATGTTGCAACAATCATGTTACTGTTTTAATGCATGCCCATGCAATGTGTGCTCCAGGTTCTGTCCCATAATCTGTGTACGGTGTTGTGTATCCCGCATGATCCAGCTGCTCTGGAGGAGCATTTTAGAGATGATGATGATGGTCCAGTCTCCAGTCAGGGCTACATGCCGTACCTCAACAAATATATCCTGGATAAGGTACTATCACATGTCCCAAAACTAAAAAAAAACTGTTAGATAGGGTATTATTTAAAAAAAACCCTCACATCTCAAGCATCACATGCATCAAGTTACTATTATACACCCCAACCAACAAACACATACCAGACAAATTACCATCACACGCCCCAACTAACACAAAACCTCATAGCAACCAACAAAACCACCCTGCATAAGGTACAGACCTATTACTGAGTTTTCATTACTATTAGCCACCCTAGTCTCGTACCTCCAGTGCAAATCTAATGAAGCAACTAATGAAGTAAACTTCTGCTTGTATTGACTGCAAGCATGTATTGACTAATTAATCCAATGGAGTAATGAGAAACTGGATAAATGTGATTGTGAGTGTATCCTAAGTAAAATATGTGCCATTTGTGCTCATTTAGTTCATCTTCAAGTCTATTTTAAAACCTGTAAACAGCTCTTCCTTCTTAGTTACAGCACAGGTGAAGTGATGAATTTGTATTAATTTGTACAAAGAATAGTTTTTGCCCACAGAACTAGGCAGCTGACACCTGGTAGTCTGGCTGTTACAGAGTTGCCCCTGCAATCAGAAGGTTGTAGGTTCAAATCCCAGCCATCACTGAGGTACCCTTGAGCAAGGGGTCCCCACACACTGTGCCCCTCATTGATGGCTGCCCCCTGCTTCATTTGGTGATTGACTTAAATGCAGAGAAAGACTTTCACACTGTGCTGTGTTTAATGTGTGCCTATAAGGGGCCACTTTACTTAAAATAATAATGCCATTTTTTCCAAATTGGTTAAAAGGATTGACAGTTCTTCTGTGATGATGCCAGTCTTTAGAGAGATATTTTATATTCATAACCACCTGTACTATTCTCTCTATTGTTTTTTCTTCACTTACCTTTCTCCTATAAGGTTACTTTTGCTAGGGTTTCACTTGACACCACAGACAAATGTGTCCCTCCCCACAAATTGAAACACATATTCTCACTGGCTGGAAGTGATGAAAAAGACTTTACCTCTGCTATTATGTAAGGTGGTAATTGGTGTGTCTGTTTGTCTGTGTGTGTGTGTGTGTGTGTGTGTGTGTGTGTGTGTGTGTGTGTGTGTGTGTGTTTGTTTGTTTGTGTGTGTGTGT
>JBBPCW010261156.1:0-12678 GCA_037974425.1 Phenacogrammus interruptus
CACACACACACACACACACACACACACACACACACACACACACACACACACACACACACACACACACACACCCCTTTATTATACACAAATTCCATGCAAACATAGAAAACAATTACCACAAAGAAAGGGCCACACATGTTTCCTTAACATATTAACAAAGCAATTCCTTGACTTCAATGTGCAAACTGTTCCTGATGTTGACCAGTGCATGCTGGTGCCTCACAGTAGATTCAGCCCAGCTCAGCTGGCATATGGAGAGAGGGGGACAAAGCCCAAGCCCCCACCCAAATATAAGGCCTAATACCCTCATCAACCCTAATGAGTTTCTAGGCTTAACCCAATTCTCAAACATGCTTCTGTCACAAATTTCAAGGGTCTGCTAAAAGCTTATAGTCCATAATGCTGCTGATTGGAGAAGGAGGATATTAAAGAAGGCAGAAAACACACCTTTCAGGAATCTGAATAGGACTGAATGAACAATTGTAAAATGGCACTAAAGTAAACACACAGCATACAGACACACACCTGCCTATCATAGAAGGCTTAGATGACAAACTGATGCTAGTGATCAAAAAACAAAAAGCGAAGACAACTTAAGAGTCAGTAATAAATATTTGCATATTCAAAGAAAGTTGTAGAGCAGAAAAGAATCTGTGTGCAGTGGGTTCCCACACTGTGATTTGTTCTAGTTGTCATCAATGACAAGAATGTGTAAAACACAGCACTTTATTAAAGATGTTCCTGCCTTACACTGTATCAAGACATTCATATTTTACCTTAAAGTATTAAATAACTATTGCGGTGTTGCTGCTTTGTCCTGGAAGGGTACGAGGAACGAGACTCCAGAGTGAGCAGTGCAGTAACAGGAGTGAATCTGTCCAACAGAGTGCACTCCCTCGGAAGCCCTACTCCACCCTGACCCTTCAGAGAGCAGAGGAGAGAAGAGAGACAGCATCATTACTGAAATGTCACTCAGCAGGAAAAAGAGATGCTAGCAGCCCATGGGGAGCAAGGAAAGGAGGGGGAAGGGAGGAATGAGAGAGAGAGAGAGAGAGAGAGAGAGAGAGAGAGAGAGAGAGAGAGAGAAGCACACACCATCCCTTCATTCCACTGTTTGCCTTTTGTTTGGTTTCTTCCACTCAAATGCACATTAGGAGCCGCTTGACACGCAATACACAGCTCTAACGCATGCAACACTGTGCACATACACTCTGTATAACCCTATAACATTATTCCTGCATGAGAACTTGAGAGCTTGCTTCTCATTGTGCCATCAGGCCTAAATGTAATCTGACTTTTTCTTTAATGCTAAAAACAGTTTATCTAGTACAAATTATAGTCCTACATAGATAAACGCAGGGGGGTGCTCAATTAGCAGCCAGAAAGATAAATTACTGTTTTAGTGCATCCCATCAATATCAAGAATATCGAGTGTTCAGTGGATATATATGAGAGAGAGAGAGAGAGAGAGAGAGATGGAGGTGATAATTTCTCTGCAGGTCAAATTTGTGGAATGATATCTCTGTTGCTAGTGTAGGTAAATTAAGTAAATGAAGCTCTCTCTCCTGCAATTCTGTCTCAGGCCCTTAACACCCCCTCAACACCCCCCCCCTTGTGATGTCACTTCTGGTGCAACATTTACTGATAACCATGTTTCACTGAGACGAGAAAAAAAAAATAATACTGCCAATATTGATAAGTACTGCCAGGGCTACGTCACAGCAAGGTTAGCTATTATCATGTTTATTTACAAAAGATTAACTGGAAACTCCAGCTACTGTGTGGAGGTCAGGCAGTTGTGAATAATGACAGTCTGTAACACTGTTTATCCATGGCATTCGGTACATATCATGCGACGTGCAGGCTGATTCGAGAGGCTCCTCAACATCAGGGCAGCGTGCATGCGGCATGCTATGTGTCCTATTTACAAATGACTCAGTGGAGTGGATGAAACAGCCATTACATAACGATCAGATGCAGATTCAGAGGTGGGCAGAAGCGATGAGTTTCTGAAGCTACTGCTTCAGCCCAGCACATCTAACCCATTTCCAGATTTCCTCTCTGACAGTTACAGGAGCTGAATTCACAACCAAGCACTTAATCCAGTACTGCTACTACTGATAAACCTTGTTGAGAACAGTATTATTGCTATTATCATTTTATTTCAATAAGGTATTGGAGTAGCTACTATTATTTTAAGACTTGCAGTCCACATTTGTCTACTTACACTAGTATGTTTTACATGGTCATTTGTCCATGAAGTGGAAACCTTTTGCTGTTAGGTAAAGGGATCTCTTCTGGAGCTTTAAAAAGAGTAACGAAAACAATGAACTTACAAGATTCTAAAATTTGTGTCATTTCTCTATACTCTAACACAAAAAGGGAGCATTTATATATCTGTATTACAAAAACTCTTTAATGATGCTAACTGGTCCTTCTAACCACTGCACTGAAAAAGTACATTAAACATTTAAACTCAGATCGTTACCTTGTGAGTATCAATCTGAACAGGTTACCAATGCAATACTGCACTTAACTTTACTTGTAAAAAAAAAACCAATATAAAACCAAATGGTAATCTTCACCCAAACCCCAGTTCATACAGTCCAGACTTTACAAGCTAAGCTGCAAAAATAGCCTTGATTTCAGCCTACAGCAGTTAAATCTGTTCGTGCCGAGGTTATACAGAGAGTTTCAGGCTGGACTGCCTTTTTTTGAGGCACAAAACAGAGCAAAATAGAAATAGATTAGTCTTAAAGGCGTAATAACAAAGACAGCCAGGGGGAAAAAACGAATTAACTATATTACTAAGAAACAATATTACTAAGAAACTACTATATCTCATATGCATGTCTATACAGTCAAAACCACACAAATGCTACAACTGGATTATTTTAAAATAGTCCTTGTTATTTTAGGGTAATGGAGCATGGATTGAGATTTAGACAAATCTTTCTATACCATTACACATAACCGCACACACAAACACACAACTGTGTTTATTGGGATTAGTACATAACTGTACCCTTCTCTAGTCTCAGCAAACTAGAGCTGGACAGCAGACAGACAGGCAGCATCTCTCTACTGTCAGCACTGGGCACTTTTCACAAGGCCAGCATTACAAACTCACTCAGCCAGATGGAGTCCATACAATCACAGTGCTTACCACACCACTCAGCCCACATCCAGACCCCACAGTGAGGTCTGTACTTCACACGGCTGACTCAAAAGGCAAAAACCAGTAGAGGTTGGTGGAAGAGAGATTCTTGCATTTGACAAATATGCAACAAATCCAGAAATTAAAAGATGAAGTGTGGGACAATAAAACAGATATATGGCATTTAGTTATGAATGTTCTGTCAGAAACCACATGCTGGGTCCTCCTTTACTTTCTACTAAGCTTCAGACCAAAACCCATTTTCTTTGAGTGGTCATTTTGAGTAGCCACTGTATTTATGCTACATTTAATTATACTATATTTATTTACCATATTAAAATGACATGACACTAATATATGGATGATCATAAAACTGACTTAAAGCACAAAAAAGGTTTTGCAAACTTGATTAGACTATAGAACAACATGCCTGGCAGCTTATCCTAGGTGTTCAATGCATGGCCTATTAAATTAGGCTATAATGTACCAGTTTCATCTTTTGATACAGAACACTCTGAATATCTTAAATACTATTCAATAACATGCCATCATTTAGCCCATGAGCTTTAGCTTTTATCAGAAACTGCCGATAATGTAAATTACTACTAGACTAAAGTACTTCAGCTATTAGGCTGTCCTAACAGTGTTAGAAAGTGGTATTTTTGTAGAACTGCTGCTAAAGAAACCTGTGTGAATAGTGAGTGAACTATTGTGCAGAGACTTCTAAAACTGACAGAATGCTGTCTGTTTCAAATGAAACAATTCAATTTTAGTTTTGTAAACTAGATGTCTCCATATTATGGTTTGTATCTGCTGGTCACTGTATCTAACCCACTCTCACTCCCTGCACAGCTCTTGCCATGACTGCAGCAGAGGAGGCGACTTGCTATTCTTGCACAATCTGCACTATATGGGCTTGGCCCCTTACTTCCAGTAAAATACCTTAGATCTTAATGCTTCAGCGTACCAAGGCATTTTGGACAACAGCATGCCTCCAAATCTGTGGACACAGTTCGGGGAAGAACCTTTTCTATTACAGCATGACTGTGCCCCAGTGCATAAGCTGCATAGAGACATGGTGGGATGGAAGAACTTGACTGCCCTGCTGACCTTAACCCCATACGATAGCTTTGGAATGGACTGGAACGGAAAATGTGAGCAACGCCTTGTTGTTCAACGACTCGTAAGTGCTCTACAGAATGAATAAACTTTTGTAGCTGCAAAAGTGGGACCAACTCCATAATAAAGTCTTTATATTTGCATGCAATGTTCCCCAGTGTAATAGTCCCAATACTTTTGCTCACATTGCGTATGTAAGGATACACAGGTCCTGACTGCAGCAGGATTATGCGGTATAATAGCAGCCTGTCAGAGTATTTAGTCCAATATTTTATACCTGCCACAGTAGATACATCATTATATTCCTGATAATAAATGTTTGAGGTTTTATTTTAGAAGCAGAAAGGTGTAACACAAGGCCGGTTGTCAGGTGCTACATCAGTAACAACATCGATAGGTCTCTGCATGCACTGCCTTTCTCGTGTAAAACGGGGCTTTTACACAACAAACAGCACACAAACGAGAAAATGGGAGCATCATACACAACCTATGATAAACTTCACACTCTAGACACTAGACTAAACACTAAATCGCGTTCCTACCGTCTGGTTTCTCCTCTCTCGCCTCTCTCCGCTCTCTCTCCCGTTTCACTGTAATCCAATGGTCTAATCCGAGTCCCGTGAGGTTCGACGTCACGTCCGTGTTGTGATTCTATTTATTTATTTATATACTTGTTATTATGTATCTATTTATTACACCTGCCACCTGCCGAGGCTTTATTTATCCACGCTAAAATAAAATACTAATACCTCCACGCTGCATTCCAGCCAGAGATCCGTGACGGGGCATTTGCTGTGTTAATCTTTGTGAATAGAACATGCTTAGTGTATAGACCAAGAAAAACGTTTAAAAATACATATATTGAGAGCCCAGTGTCAACACAGTTTTTGTGAAACAATAGAAAACGTCATGTGCGTTCTATCCATTGCTCGTCTTTATAGTTCTGTGTTTGCCACTTACCCGACAAGCTGAGGCTTTATTTACCAAGGCGTATAGGCTAAATAAGCCTGCGAGATATTGTTAATCTATATGAATGTATGGAGCAAACTCCATCTTTGTGAATGTATGGAGCAGACACTTGGTTTATAGGCCAAGAAAAGCGCTAAGAATAGATTTAATGAGTGCCCAATGTCACAGTTTTTGAGCAGCTATAGCATATCCCTGCGGGTTGTAACCCTGTGGTTTGCTCCTCTTTAAAAGTGTATTTGCATTTTCACCTGTTTTTTATTTTGTCATCGCATCCAAGGTGGTGGGCGTGGCTAACACTATAGTGGATGGAATGTCAATAGTGATACAAGTATCTTATTTTTGATTAAAATAATTCTAAACCTGAGTTACGGTGAAGCCGTTCACAACATGCTGTTTTGGTTTTAGACACTAGAGGGTGGTGTTAGGACTTGCAGCAGGGGTGTCCAACTACGGTCCTGGAGGGCCACATTTTAAATTGCATTTAGTTCAGAAGTAATAGTATCACCCAAAAAATCGCACATGTTGCATCAGAAAAATTGCACTTAAGTCATATTTCGCATTAGAGAATCTGTGCATGTGTGGTCATCTGCAGACTTTGTTGTAGAGTCTGACAGTGTTTGGAAGGAAAGACTTGCGTAACCTCTCCTTCCCAAGTTGTGGATACAGCAGCCTACCACTGAAGGAGCTGCTCAGTGCTGTCAGAGTCTCCAGCATGGGGTGGGAGATGTTATCCAACAGGGATGATAGCTTAGCTATTATTCTCCTGTTACTCACCACCTCCACTGGGTCCAAAGGGCATGCTAGAACAGAGCTGGCCCTCCGGATCAGTACTTTTAGATTTAGGGGAATATGCTCCTCCTCCTACAGAATCTAACATTCTGTAAAGTTCTATGAAGTTTATTTAACCATTTTTAAAACTTTGTTCCATAGCATGCTTTTTTCAAGTTGTTAAAATCGTCTTCAGATCCGGATCGTTGTGGATACATCCAAATTTGATTGCATTTAAATCTTGATTGCATGTTGGATCCTCATTACATTTCTTATTTTGCTTTCTTCATGTGCAAATGAATGTGAAGGGGAGTCAACTGTTATATTCTGCATTGTCTTCACCAATACACTTAAATGGTCATTCTGTCTCGTCGTGCCATGGAATGTCCAAGCAGAAGTCACAGATGCAGACTTTCATACTGAGGTTTCTTTATTTAAGCAAGATAAAACAAAACAAGGTTCGAGGGCCAATAGGTTTCCTTGCTAAATAAACAATGGTCGTACACACAACGAAACAACCAAATTGATCATGAACCAACAACTAATGAAAACCAAAGTGTGCTATTTCTAATACAAACTAAATAAAAAACACCTGACCATTCCTGATCCTGATTCCGTCCTCATTCCTGACCACACCCAATGACAAAATAAAAGTATTAACAAAATTTAATAACAGTGGCCTCTAGCGGCCACTGACTAGGACATCACACTTTCCTTCTGTCTGTCAGGAATGATCCTGTAAAAGACTTTGCCTGTGTGAATTGTCAGCAAAAGAATGGGAAATGTGGTTTGGAATATAAGGTGCGCTTTGGATGCCCTTGTGCCTGGCCCTTTAAGGCAGAAAACTAAACAACTTTTTGCTTTTCTGTCTTTTTCTATGTTTCTTAATTTCGTTGTTCTGATTTTCAGACTGGTGTATACTTGTGTGATACCCGTGTTCTGTTACGTCATTGTAAAGCAGGGGTGCCCAACTGCGGTCCTGGAGGGCCAGCACAGTCTGCTGCACGACCCAAGTGCGCTTCAGCTTGCGGTAACACCGCTGTCCTTCAGGATTTGTAGAGGGCAGAATTCAAATTGTCCAGGTCCTGAAGCAGCAAAACTGCCCAAGACCATCACACTACCACCACGTATTACTGATGGCATGTTCTTTTTCTGAAATGCTGTTACTTTTACACCAGATGTAACGGGACACACACCTTCCAAAAATTCCAAAACACTTGACTGCATTTTGTGTTCACTTGGGTTATCTTTGTCTAATATTGAAATTTGTTTGATAATCTGGGACATTAAGTGTGACAAACATGCAAAAAAAAAAAAATCATAAAGGGGGCAAATGCTTTTTCACAGCACTGTATAATACGATCTTAAAACAAGTGAGACACTACTATACTGGACCATTTAACTATTATAGTACACTGGACCAATAACTATAATGGTCTATATAGTTATATATATGCTCCTCTACCTATTCCTGATTTTTTTGCATACCAGTAGCATGCTAAAAGAGACCACTGTGACTGTACAGTACAAGTACCAATAAATGCAGGACCCAAGGTTCCCAGGAGAACATTATCCAGAGCATCACACTGCCTCTGCTAGCTTGCCTTCCTTCCATAGGGCTCCCTGAAGCCACATCTTCCACAGAAAAGGGGTGCACACACACAGTTGTCCACATTATGTAAAAGAATGTGATTCACCCGACTAGACTGTTTATGAGGTCAAGGAAAATACTTGGCAACTGGTGACCATACTTCTGATCTGAGCAGAATTCTTTTATTTGGGTTTAATCACAATATTTCTGTGCATTTTCCAATGCTGGATGTAGCCATGACACTCATTATACAGATTAAAACATTCTTACAGGCACTGGGCATTAGGAGTAAAGAATGATCTCACATTAGAATGTGAGGTACCAATAAGGCTATACTCAAACTAAAATAAAATGCTAAAGGAATCTGTGTCTAAAAACATTTCGCATGCTAATTACTTTCACATGTTCACAGTGAGCCTACTTGTCCTCTTCCAAATTCCTAACAAAATACAACAGTATATACATTGTAGTGCATTATGCACTGTAAAATTACTACATCTACTGTATGGCTTACATTTTCTTTTTGCATTCCTTCTAAATAACATTTTTATCAATTCTATGCTACATTTCTTGGTTATTTAGCAAAACAATATGTGGAGTTGTGAATGTGGCTCAGTTCCGTCTGGTTGATGAGCTGAGGTATCACGTGTGGAATGTGAAATATTTGTGTGCGTGGTTTCCTGAGACTCAGAACTTGGCTTGATGTAACTGGGCAATATGATGGAGAGCCTTTCGCTGGTATGGGCACATGGCTGTAGCGCTGCTCACCTCCTTCCACTGAAGCGTCTTAGAGATGTGGTCCATCTGAGGAGAGAGCAGGGTTTGACTGAGTTGGTTCTATCATACTACAGGTCATATCTCATGTTTGCTGTGCCTCAAATCAAATTGTAGAAAGAAACGCTTATTTATTTATTTATTTATTTATTTATTTATTTATTTCCGAACACATAACTTATACATTAGTTTCACTGTAATAATAAAGTAATTCGTAGTAGTTGCTGAATAATATGTCTAAAACCGTAATAAAACCTGTGTGTGTGTGTGTGTGTGTGTATGTGTGTGAAAATGCCAGCTGCCCTTCACACTTGATCTCAATATAGATCATGAAATGTAGAGAATGGCCATGCTGCTGCTTCCATCAGAGACTTCTGTAGCAGTCAGACTGTAAAATTATGGCTTCTAAAGACATATATGTCAGGTTCAGATTTCTATGACAGAAAACTGTGTTCAGATACTGACTTGCACTTTAAACTCTCAGTGTTTCATTCTACAAAAAGAGACATGAGACAGTACAGCTAAAGGGAATAGACAATGAGAGAAAAGGCTTCGTACTTCACCACTGCCTCCCTTCTGCAGACTCCGCCAGTCGAGGTGGACTGTTATTACGGTGGTTTCCACCCAGGCATTATCGGTGTTCCTGCTATCATCTACATAGCCCTTATAGACCTGCAAGAGAACAGAATGCCCAAATTTCTCTTGCCAGATTCATAATATCAAATAAATCACAACTGATGCATTTCAGTATAACTGTGATATGCAACCACTGTGTCTCCCTCACATGTCTGTGAATGGCTGTCTGAGTGGCTTTTCAAGGTTTTACATATTAGGCTTGTTTGGGTGGTATTTGGGTGGACACTTATTTTGTGATGTTACAGTATGCAGACCACCAAAACCTAAGTTTGCATACTGTATTTCATTTAAAATAATGTGTAACACTGATCTGAGCTAAATGATGGGTGTACTCTAATATTTACCTCTTTGACACCAGCCCCCGATTCTACTTTGGATTTGAGTATCTTGTAAATCTTCTTCCCTAGCACTGCTTCCAGCCTCTCAGGTAAATGCTTTCCAGCCTGCGCAGGACCCTAAAGGAGAGAGGGTATAGAGTAGACAAACTTGTTTTTGGGGGAAATCTGTTGCACACAGAAGTTATAGTCAGTTAAAAGCTTCTTGAAATCTGTGTGGCCACAGTGGTGTAATGCATGCTGCAACTGGACTCCGGAGCATTTTAGACAGTAATGTATTTCTAATATAATATGCTTTAATATACTTGTACTTTGTGGCACCAGTTTTGGGGTAGGATCTTTCCTGTTTGCATTTACGGCATTTTTTTAAGACGCTTTTATCCAAAGCGACTTCCATTCCCTAACTACAGGGGGCAGTCTCTCTGGAGCAGCTTGGGGTTAAGGGTCTTGCTCAGGGTGGTGCTGAAGGTAGGATTCAAATCCATGACCTCTTGGTCTGAAGGCAAGTATCCTACCCACTGAGCTACCTCCACCCTGTTCCAGCATTACATTGCTCTTACACAATGTGGAAAAAAGTTTTGGGACACACCTGTTTTAAGGGTTTGTTCTAGACCCCTTATGGCCAGTGAAGGGAAATCTTAATGCTTCAGTCTACAAAGACATTTTGGAGAACACTAGTTTGTGGACACAGTTCTCTGTTCCAGTATGACCAATGCACAAAGCAAAATCCATAAAGCCATGGTTAGGTGAGTTGGATGTGGAAGAACTGGACTGGCCACACAGAGCCCTGACCTCAACCCCATCCAATACCTTTGGGATAAACTGGAACAGAGATTGTGAGTCAGGCCTTCTCATTCAACATTAGTGCCTGACCTCATAAATGCTCTACAGAATGAATGGACACAAATTCCCACAGAAATACTCTACTTGGGCAAAGCCTTCTAGGAAGAGCGGAGGCTGAAGAGTGGAAGCTGTCTATGTATATCAACTAAGCCAAAAAGCACTGCCTAGTCATACAGAAGTACAAACTTCTGCTGTTTAGAGAACCCTACAAGTGTGAGCAGAATTCTTAAATCCCAATTCTTATTTTTGTCACATCCCCATGTAATTAGTTTTAAAGATGAAAATGAAACAATTCCATTTGTGTTCATTTTAGGTTACCATAAGCATTGGAACAAGCACAATTTAATGTGCAATAAATATGGCATTAAAAGTAAACAGTTCCTAAAATAATAAATCATTATTTCTCACCCCAGGGAACATCCAGCATTGTGCTTTCTCTTCCCACACAGCCAGAAACTCCAAAACAGAGCCTTCAGATCTAAAGAAAAAACAATCTTCATATGCGGTGGGCGTAATCTTTCAGACTATATTTAATATTGTTTTATATATATAATATTCATGCTGTGTGTGAGATTGGATTACAATGCTCCCGAATATTTTACCTGGTGATAACCGTGTCTAGAACGTGATTTTTGCCAAGTGTTTTTAGAACTCCTCTTCCCCTTATTCCTGTTCGTCCTGCGGGGTTCCTAAAACGTTGTGCATTAATTGATGGTATAGTCTATTTCTTTTGGTGTATACTGACAAAAGAACTAGACAATATCATAAATGAAAATACATATACTTAAATAAGCAGTTGTTTCAAATGTTATTTTTTACCTGTAACTGTCCAAAGTGTCCTTCTCTGCACTGTTTGGAAAGAAAAGATATACAAACATAAATGATAAACACAGTTGCATCCAGATTTGAACATGGATGAGGATCATTTAAAACTCTTACACTGAGATTTGCTGTTGATTATAAATTGGAGGAACATAAGGAAGGAATTCGACCTAAAAGAGAATACACATCACAAAAATGCACAAATTACATATTCTTCTATGCATCACTCAATAAGTAACACAATAAAATATGCTTGATGTTTTTTGCTACTTTTATCAGATACAGTGCTGGGCAAAAGTCATAGACACCTATTGTTTGAAGCCAAATTGTTTAAAGATATTTTCTTAGCATGTTATAAAGTGTATTCCTGCTTGCAAAGTTAACATTAGAATAAATACCAACAAACAAGAAAGCAGTAAAAAGTATCAAGATGTAGCTATATGTAGCTATAGTAGCTATTTGTGAGCTGGTGAGGAGAACACAGGTTTGGTTCCAGATTTCTCCTCGGTTCCTCCAGCCATTGCTTGGATTTGTGAAACTCCATCAGCAGCTTCCGGTTTAATTTAATGAAAGACTGACTGAGTCTGATGAAAGTAATAGTGAACCACAATGAACACACTGATATACTCAACATAAAATCACTGTTTACTATAAAATGTTATATAAATGTTAAATATATAAATAAAAATGTTAAATATTAGTGCCTAAGACTTTTGCACAGTACTGTATGTGACAGTCTAGATCGAGTACCTCCCAGGGCACTTTCTCCTCAGGCACAGGGAAGCGTTTAACCGTAGTGCCAGGATAGTGATGCTGGCGGGCGTAGAAGTGATGAGTCTCCTCCTGCTCTGGTTCCTGTTCACTACCCACCGTAGGGTCACTCTCTGTGCTCTTTAATATACAGGCTGGAAATGAAAGGCTCTGTAAGTCTGACCTGTTTCTACTTAAAGCAAAATGATCCACAACCTCTCCACGCAAACAAAGATAGATATAAGAAACCCATGCTTGTGGTAAAGGTGCCGTTTTGCACATGTCAAAAATGCTATTACCTGGTATAGTGGTTAAAGAGACTGGCTAGCCATGAGGGAAATTCAACTTACCCATTAATGGTGCCTCCTGTTTGGATGTGTGTCCCTGAGATTTAAGGGTTTCCATAATCCACTGTAATGCTTTAGTGGACTGTAAAACCTATCAGAAAATGACATGTTAGTTTTAAAGTTCAACATTTGGTTAACACTAGCCCCACATGTGACAAACACAGGTCAAAATTCCAGTGGCCCCTGCTACACTAGACCAGACTTGAAGATCCACCAATGCACCAAAGTCTTTCCTGCTCTAATACATCTGTTTCAGTCTGTCATTTACATGTAAAGGCAACAAAATGTGGAAAGACAATAGAAAAGACAGACTGTATCCTGATCTGGAGTGCATTCACACACCTGTTCCTCCAGGTTGGCCAGCCTTTTCATCATGGCAGCAGTACCCCTTTCATATTCTCGCTCCAGCAGTTCTGACATGGTTCCAACCCTAAAAACAAGCATTATAGTATTAAACATTATTTTCTTACACATTATTGGAGAGTTGGAATTACTTGCCATAGTAACTTTTTATATATAGAAATATTCTGAACTAAACTTTGATGAATCCGATTCTGTAAATTATTA